>VYXC01011355.1:0-151194 GCA_013397175.1 Platysteira castanea | reverse complement strand
CGCAGCCAATGGGCGGTGAGAGCGGCGGGGGGCGGGGCGGAGCGGGCGCTGTCCAGAGCCGGTGCTGAAGCGGCGGCAGCGCCGGCCGGGAGCGCCGCGGGACGCGGGCGGGGGCCGGCGCTGTGCGAGGGACACGGACCCTTGGGGCGGAGCGGGCGCTGTCCAGAGCCGGTGCTGAAGCGGCGGCAGCGCCGGCCGGGAGCGCCGCGGGACGCGGGCGGGGCCCGGCGCTGTGCGAGGGACACGGACCCTTGGGTCGGCCCCTGCCTGAAGCTTCTTCTCTTCCCTCTGCTTTGCCTCCCCGAGAACAGCGGATAAAAGAAGGGCTGGCTGAGCCTCCGTGTTCGTGGGAACGAATCCCGTGCAGTTGCCTTCACCGCGGCGGCAGTAAGATCGGCCCCCGAGCAATGGCAATAAAGAGCTTCCTGGACTTTTCGCGGTGTCGCCCGGACTCTCCATGGCGTGGAGGAAGTTTTTTCTCTGGAGGGTTTCTTGGGAGGGTTGGTAGCATTCAGCTCGTGGTCCGGAATTGCTTATGTTCGAAAGATGAGGCACTGACCGTCATGAGAAATCCAAGAGGGCAGGCAGCCACTTCACGGTTGTGTATTGGGTGTTTAGCACTGTATGGGCCACCTTTTGCCGAAGCCTCCCAGTGCAATCAGAATGCCTGGATTTTAAGTTGCTGGGTCTGTCTGTAAACACCCTGTGGAGGAATTGTGTTGCCTTAGCACGTAGAAAGTAGGATTCCCCTGCACCCAAATGCCCATAATGACCAGGTATTTATCCAGTTCTGGTTCCCTCCTTTACCTATTGAGGTTTTCTCTCCTCCACCACGCAGTATGTTTGCCACAGTACCTCTCTGAATTTCCACCTTGATGTCTCAGTCTTTGACAGCAAAGAGCTTTGCAGAGATAAGTGGTGAAATAGTCTTAGCTACAGGAGAGGGAAGCTCTTTAAAAACTCATTTCTCTGAAAGGGGCATGGTCTCAGATCATCAAGGAAGTGCAATCAGTTGTCAACTTCACCTTAAAGAGCTTGCACTGGAGTGGGATCCGGGAAGTTATGTATTCTGTAGTCATATCTTCCACTTTGTTCATTAGCAAGTGATGATTATGCCTGGCAGCAGTTGAGACTGCATCAGGATTTATACTGGGTTCCCCCTATCTCCAAAAGATATTCACATAAAATGCAGAATCAAATTACAGAATCCCATTTTAAAGTTCTAGTATTTGTATGATTTTGTAGCACAGGACTACCACATCTATTTCCATGCCTTTGGAGGGTTATGTTGGCACTACAGAGGATGTGGCACTGGAATGTCTCCTAGGACAGGGAAGCAGTTGTAGTCTGTCTCTAATGCATGAGTAGATATTTGCTCTACTTGGATTTTTATTCTTGGTTAAAAAAAGACACAACAGGCAAAGGTTTTACAGCTATTCTTAGGGTTCAGTGCAGGTACAGCAGTAATGAATGGGGAATGATTGCCAGAGTCTTTTAGAAGACTTAAAAAAGGATCAAGTCCTCATTTTTAAGGCAGCCCTATAAATGTCAACAAATGTTTTTTTGGTTTTTTTTTTTTTTTGGTTGCTGGTGGAGGAAATTAAAAAACCAGTTCCTACAAAATAAGCAAAGTAAATCCTTTACTAAGGCAGGACTGTAATCCATCCTGAAGTGCTTTTGCATTAATTATGACAGCTGATAGCTCTGTACTTTTGACAAGACGTACTTTTGATTGTAATCTTGTTCCAGGAAACATTATAGGAAGGATATAAGTGTCTTCCCAGCTTAGTGATTAAAAGCTGTAAAAAGGGGTCCTCTGGCAGGTGTAGGAATGAAGTGCCTGTCTGTACATCATGGGTTTTTCAAGTCTTTGCCATATTAGTGCACTTGGAAAAGCTGATCGGAGTGTTTAGAAAGAGCAGCTGACCTTTTCTTCCTAGAATTCAGTAACATGGACATTGCATCACACCCCACGTCAGGAGTATAACCAGAAATACCGGTTCTTGCCATTTTTTTCTGGCTCAGGTGGGTCTGAAATGAGCTAGCAACATGTTGATAGAGAAAAAAATTTCCCAACCAAAGTCCCTGGGTTTTTATACTAACTACATATCTCAAAAATATATAATTAAAATCGTTACAGCTGCCAGATATGATGTCATACTTCTGATTAACTCAGCTGTGCTAATTTGATGGTTTCTGTAGGCATAGTGGCACATCTTATGGTATCCAGTGGCAGCTGACATCTAAAACAAGCACAGAACTTTGCAGTTGGTCTGTGGAGCTGGAGCTCATGAGCAGCATGGCCAGAAGCTTCATTGCTTCCAGACCAAAAGGGCAACAGGGCTTCCTCAAGAAGCACACTTCAGAACAGAGTAAAGAGTAATACCCTAAAATATCAACGAGAAATAATGCTGAAAATCAGATGCAGAAGGTAAACATTTTATCAGAACCAGGAATGTGTTCTTCTGCATTATCCTGTTGTTCATCAAGGCAGCATGTACAAATATTTCTAAAGCCAAAGAAAGCAAAATAATTTAATCCTCAAGCATGATTCAGAAAGAGTCCTCAAGTACTTCTTCTCACTGAATTGTTAAGTAACAAGTTACCCAACCTCCCGTGCCCTTCCAGCATAGATCTTACATTGCATTCTCCTACTTTCCAATTTTTTTCTTGTTGGTTTTCACTTAAAAAAGAATATAAAAACCCTTCCTCTAGCAGAGAAGCCAGCTCTCTTAGTTGTTTCCTCTCCATTGTTTCCTGTTCATCCCTTTCTAGATGGCAAAGATGTCACAGGTATGGGTGAATAGTTGGTGGAGCTGCATGCAGTCACAATAGACAGCTCAGATCACCAAGCTCTTCATGTACAGGTCTGCTACATGATCTCATTCATTTTCTTGAATGCTTTTTCTCCTGATCAGCAAGATTTTGGGCTTCTCTCTGAAAAGCTAAACTCCACCTCTTCTAGAAGGAGCCATCTGTATTGGGTTGGGTTAGAGTGCCTTTGGAGTTTGCCTTGGAAGACAAGCAAAATCTGAAGAGAAAATCATGTTTTTAGTGATACTCCTTGATAGCATCAGTGGTCAGTGATTAGGGAGGGGAAACCCAAGGAAAACATATATTTGGCAAAATATTATGGTTTTGTTGAATTCATCAAATGGTGGAAGATGTATAGATAATTTAAGGAGAGAGAAACTTCCAGTGTTACAATCTGGGAAACACAGCTCTAGAAACAATTGTTCTGTGCTATGTCCTATAATAGATATTTTAAAGTAAATGTTGTATAATCTAGAGGGCAGCATAGAAGTAGTCAAAATACGGTTGCAGAGTACCAAAACCAACTAAAAATGCCCCACATGAAACAAGGGGAAGACAAGCTGCTAATGACAGAAGTTAGAGACAGATCTGTCCTGAGCTCCAAAACTGCTAAACACGCATGATCACATTTAAAACAGCAGTTTGGAAAGTGAGATTTATTTGCATGGCTCAGTAAAAAGAAATCTTGTGAGAAAACCCCACTTCAGTTTCCCCCTAGCCTTGAAGCAATCTCTGTCTGGATAAGAGCCTCTTGCAGCAGTCCTTAAATAAGTCCTAAATGCTTCTATTTGCCCCACCACACCTGGAAGTGGCACCATTGCTTCCCTCATGTGGAGGGTCCCTAGATCCAGAAGGGATCACAGAAAGGGCATTTCCCTGCCCAGTGCACCATTCCTGGCCTATGTGGAAATCAGAGCACCAGATGTTCACCACCAGAGTCTGTGCATTTCCCTTTTGCATTACCCTTTACCATACTGCAGCAGAAGAGTTGGGGGTTTGTTTGCTTTGGGTAAGAAATTTTGAGTGGTGGAGGTGAGTTGCTGTTGTTTTTAATGGTTTGGGTTTGGTGGAAGCTGATTGCTAAAGAAAAAAAACCAGATAACATTTACTTACCAGATGCCAGCAAAAATGCAATGGTTTGAACAAATACTGTAACTAGTAATTTAGTTAAATCTATCCAACTGTGAAAATATATTGGCGTGAATAAAAATATATAGACATGAAACGCATTGCACTTTTTTTTTTGTTTGAAAAAAAAAATTGGCTTCAGTAAAGAGCAATTGAAGTTTGAAAATATGCTCCAGAGAAGAAATGTGTTCATTTCCATAAAACATATTGGTGTGTAAATATACAGAATGTATCAGTTCCAGAGCACTATTATGAATTCAGTGAAATTTTTTCTGTGTTAGTTAGTAAGATGAAGCAAGGAAAAGGAATTGCATGCTGCGAATACTACATATAAAATATGTGTGGGATGAAGTCCCATTTATAAAGCAATTATAAATGTGAGATATTTCACAGACTTTTGGAGAAGAAAAAAGTCTATAAAACAGCCCTGTCAATGCAATGCCAATGCAAAGTAAACCAAGGTCAAACCTCACTGGTATCATTCTCATTGAAAAATACCTAATCTACATTTTGAGTTGGTGAATATAATTGCAGAAGAGAATTACCAATGATGAGTGGAAGCAGAATTATCTTATTCATTACCTGACCTCTCATCCATATAATTTGTGGAATGAAGACACAGAAAAAATGGTGCTGCTAACATAATTCTCCATATATTCTAGTTAGGTCTCCCACTTCCTAGAGTGTTTGATAATTAGCAGAAGTGTGTACTTTCCTACGCCTTCTAACCCTCACCCAAGAAGCAACTGCTTGAAGAAATGTTAGTTCCCTACCCAAAATGACAGAATTGGGGAGTTATATAACTTTACCAGCTCTTACACCATTATTTCCTTATGATTTTAAAAAAGGTTCCAGCCATGGTTGTGGAGTCGAGAGGGTAGCTGGGCTCTGAACAGGCTCCCCAGGGCAGTGGTCACAGCACCAAGCCTGACAGAGCTCAAGGAGCATTTGGACAATGCTCTCAGGCACCTGGTGTGACTCGCGGGGTGCCCTGTGCAGGGCCAGGAGTTGGACTCAATGACCCTGATGGCTCCCTTCCAGCTCAGGATATTCTCTAATTCTGTGATCCTTGTGGGGCCCTTCCAGTGCAGGATATTCTATGATTCTATGTAATGAATGTTACAGTTGGCCATAAAAACATATTAAGGCATGGAATTAAATAGACACTAATTGTGTTTTAAATGTGCTTGAACAGATTTGCATATAGTTTAGAATACATCCTAGATAACATCTTTGGACTATGAATGTATCCTTTTTTTTTATTTCTAATGTTTTCAAATTTTTAATTGCTCTGACTTTTATCACCTAAGCACATATCATGTGACGTGCTGCACAAAACCTCTCTTGCACCCAGCTGAAGTGACAAAAAAGTATTCAAATACTCAGTAGGAGGGGAGTTGTTCCTTCTGTAGAACATCATGTCATCCATTTTACTTTCTTAAGAGTAGCTTCTATTACTGACTCCAGTACAATGATTTTTCTCACGTGTTCTGGTAATATAAAGGAGACTCTAGACATTTAGATCCAACATTTGGGTTTTTTCAGAGTAAGATTTTCACATTAGTTCATCCTGTACTGAAAATGTTTCCAAATACAAGTCAAAGTATTTTAACTAATCCAGGGTAAGACTCATAGAATTGAACAAGTAAATCAGTTTGCCCGTACTAAAGACTCCTAAAATATTTGTTCAAGCACATCCATGCTTTTTAAAACAAGTCTCTAAGAATTCATAGGACCTTTCTGAAGAGAGCATTTCTTCTGATGTTTCTATGAAAAACAGCCCAAGGCATAAGCCTCAGGGAAATAAAAAAAAAAGCACACAACTGACTTTAAAGATTATAGCCCTTATAATTTCTACATATTCTGTCTCTGCTGAACAACCTCCCAAGAATTAGATGATCTAGCAGTGAAATACAGCTAGAGTGGATTACCAGTGCTCTTTCCAGCAACAGGAATGAGATTGTAGTGTTAGATACCACAATTAGGAGCAGAAAGGGCAGGCTCTGCTTGACCTGTGTCTAACCAGTTCTGATGCTACAACTGTCCTTGTTGAAGACCTGCTTAATTGTGTCCTGGCATGCACACCAAAGAAAACAGGGAATATGAGAAATTGTGTACTCCAGTTCTTGCTCTTCTGTTGAGTCAGGATGCTGAGGGCATTAACAACCCCTAATGATCCTGTTCACCTGGGGTCTCCACCCACACCCAGGGGCTCAGGAGCTCTGTTTAAGCTGAGCTGTGTTAGGAGAGTGCCTGTTTCTAGCTTAGTCCTGCTCGTATTTGATTATGGAATACTTTGAGCCAGATTTCAATCTATTGCTTGATCCTGTGACCACTGATCCTAACCTTGGCTTTCACGGTGTGGTCTGTGACCTGCTCCAGTACTGTGGTATTGCCTTGCAGTCTGGACTCCTGGCTGGACTTTGCTATAACCTCTGGGTCTGTCCTTGCTTCAGCACTGTGGGGCTGGGCTGTGGGTGGTGAGGCCTCTGTCCTCATGGGCTGGGCATCCCTGTGTTCCTGGCTCACCTTTCCTTAGGAAGCAGCCCTGCTCTTGTTAATTCCCAGCACATCTAGCCTGAGAGACAACAGTTCCCAAGGAGTTGGAAATAGATCCAGGTCTTTGGTTTCAGATATTTGTGTCGTCTTTTGATCTGCTGACGCTAGGCAGAATTAAAAGGATGTCATGTGGTACCAAAAAAAAAAAAAAAGGAACAGAGGAAAAATCCACAAGGGAGGAAGGCAAAATATATTCAGACAAATTATTTTGGGAGACTAGCTCTAGAAAAAAGCACTGGTGTGATGGAAGGTCAGGGTAAAACTAGGACTATAGGCTGAATGGACGAAAAAGGCTGGCATAACACTGAGGTTGAAATCTGAGGGAAGATAAGTTGTTAGTAAGGAAAACCAAAGCAAGGAGAACATGTTGAGACCCCAGAATGAAAGGAGTTTGTGGTCATCCAGGTGAGGAATTTAGGACCAGCAGATTATTTGGGAAATAAGAAGGATAAGATAAATCTGAAGACAGAGTAACACTTCAAAGAGGAACTTAGAAGCCTTGAGTCCAGAAACTGGACTGAGGAGCCACAGGATGGGAAGCATGAGTCAAGACCAGAAAACAGGTAACAAAGGGAAACTGTGTGGTGATGAAAAACCAGAAAATAAAGTCTGACAGTAAAAAACAAGAGAGCAGAAAAAAAGAAAACACAAAGCATAGAAAGAGAAAATCAAGATTTAAGTAGTACAAAAGAGAGAAAATCAAGATTTAAGCAGTACAACTTACACAGCATGATCTGAGAAGCCAGAGGAATGGAAAGGGGAATAACAAAAGTAGCTACTGGTAGATGAGACAAACTAGGAGGATAACAAAACTTCGGGCTTTAAACAAAAGGAAGAAATGTCAGTACCCAAATTGCTTTGTAGGGCCCAAAACTCATTGTATCTCACTGTCATAATGCATCTGCTTTTAGTAAATGTCTGATAGTCATGATAAAGTATTTATGAAGTTACTGTCTCCTCTAGGAAACAGCAATTTTCTATACCACTCCCTAATTGATGAGCTCAAATAAAAAGATGTCAGCTGGATTTAAAGACTCTAAGCCTTCTGGTGATCTGCATGGATATCTATGTGATAACATTTTTTCTCCCTCGTTCACTTCCATAAATTTTAGGGAAGTGCATACATTCACTGTATGTAAGGTTCTTATAGTTAGAGTTGGTCATAATAAAGGAAATGGACTTGTTAGTTATACAATCTTGGTCATAATAAAGGAAATGGACTTGTTAGTTATACAATCTTTATGTTGCTTTTGCATTTTTATATGATGCACTAAAACTGCCTGATAGCTCTTCCTTCTGTTTTCTTCCGTGCCTTGTCCATCTGTTGTCCCGCTCTAACCCTCCTCCACATAATACAAAGCCTTTGGCTCAGTCAGCCCAAGAAGAAGCTCTGGGGATGATTCATGGGTTTGGGGAGAAGGAAGGCACTGCTAGATAGAATCACTAATTCATTAACCGAAGAAAAAATGGAAAATATATATTCAATATGGCAGAGGTCTGAAAGAAGAGGAAAAGACAGTCTCTGAGTAACTAAATGAGGCCTTTGAGAATTGGATTATGTTTCGTTATGCCTCAGAGTTCCTCTCTGATGTTAGGTAAGTCACTCAGACCAAATGTTTTTACAGTGCTAATAAATTGATATTAATGCTCATTTTCTCAGTTCCCAACTTCATACCGAAGAGTCTTATCTGCAGAAATGTGAAGTACTGCAGACATCCTAAAGCCGGTGTGAACTGGACTAAGAACACGCAGAGCTGTGTAATGAAAATTGGCCACTTGGAATTAGTGGTTACCTTTGACATTAATCTTAATTAAATACTTCATTATAATGTATCTGCAGAACGAGGACAAATTAAGGTTGCATAGGCAATTCTGAATCCTGGTATTTCTTAAGTCTTTGATTTTTCAATTTTAGTGATGTTAACATGGCTTTGTAGATCTATTTGGTCATTTATTAGGATTCAGTTATTTACTTTCTTTTTTTTTGTATTAGCTTACTAGCTTTGATGTAGTTACTTCTCTGAAATATTTGCCTAACACTTTAAATCTCTTCTGTCTCAGAAGCATAATCATTATGAATGAAGTCAGTGAAAGTTTCAGGATATTTTTTTATCCTGAAGAGTGTCAATCTCTTGTATTAAGCCAATAAATCACAAATGAACACAGACATTATGACTACTAAGATAATAATGACTTACATTGCAAATTGTTACTGGCTCAAAATGTGAAACTGACTTAACCCATTTTTGGAAGAAAAATAGTAGAAATCTATTTGAAAAGGAGTAAACCGGAAGAAATTATGCAAAATACAACAACTTGTCAGTTTGTTAAACTGTTGTTTCAGAGTAGGTGAGAGGTGTTTGTTACTGTAATTGCTACATTATTCTGCAAGTAAATAAACCTTTTTTTTTTCAAAGCAGAACACTGTTATTTGTGATCACACAGAAATGCATATGAATCATAGAAATCTATGGAATACAAACATTTATAAGTTTGCCAGATGGTTTTAAATGCTTTTAAAACATATCAATGCAGTAAAATGTTTCATTACAACACTTGCCATAGTGTGATACAGGACAATCAAATCAGGCAGTTTGCTCCTAGATGGAAAATAGGATTAAGAATTTAAAAAAGTATGTGTTGCACTACTTGCAGCCATAAAAAACCTGTAATACAGAAGATTTAATGGATTAGCAGCCAAAATTCAAGTTTCTATAACAGTGAGATAGAAGAGTTATAAAGGAAAATATTTATGACAGAGGAGCAGAAGAAACTATAAAAAGGTTTTCAAGGTACTTATTAAAGCAAATCTAGATTCTCTGATAATCACAAAAATGTTTTTGGCAAGTGCATTTGGTTGCCATTAATACTTCAGTTGTTAGAAGATAGTACTAACTTTAAAATAATGACATATAAAGCAAGATTTTTGATTCTTATGGATCTAAATTATGGGTCCTGTATGTTTTTATTAATATCAAGGCTGTGTTGTAGCCTATTGTCAGTAATTTTTTACGTGACAGATTATAAGATTAGAATGAGCTGAAAATTAGCCCTTGCTAGAGGCTGTGTATGGAAATAGGGGTAAGTAGGAACACATACAAAATGTCATGTAAAAAATTCTTTTTCTGGATTTTAGTTTTCTGAAATTTTTCATGTACCACAGAAATTTAACTGTGCCTGAATTAATTGGATTAAGCTATGTCTCATTTTTTAAGATCAGAATGATTTTTATAACACCAAACTATAGAAAATCACTAGGCACATCTATACTGAGTGTGTACCCTCAGTTTTTCCTGTGGAAGTATGAAGACTGAAATTAGCAAATGCTATCTGAGCAGCAGGCAATCCACTGGAGGCTGGTTTCTTGCCTACAGCAGAACTCAATTTGATTTGTTCCATATTTATAGCTTTTGCATTTTACAGAGGTCAAAAAAGGTTAATTAAATAATTTCAGTATTTCACTTTAACAGTATACAATAACTATTTACTATATAAAAGGTAAGTTGAAGAAGAAAAATAAGAAACTTTATGTTCAGTTCTTGTGTTCTGTTAAGGCATCTGTTATATGAGGAAAATAGAAGGTAAGACTAGATACTTTTGAAGTATTCATACTCCAAGTATACCTTGATATATGAAAATGCCTCAACACATCAAAACTAATTATCACTATAACATTACGAAACACACACTTATCTTTTTAAAAATTAATTATTTTTATTTCAAATATTTAACGAAGATTAAACTGACAGAGTAGGGATTCTCTTTGTTTCTCATAACTGTTTCACATGCAACATTTCCAAAAGTGAAGACGGATTGTGAATGGGAATGAAGTTTACTAAGTGACTCATCAGAATCTGGGAAGGTGTGATACATTCCTTTTGTTACTCCTGTTTGCAAGCATACTCTGAGGATGGTAACAAAATACAGCAGCAGACCAAGAACAAAATCTCTGTTGTTTCAAGATGACCCTAAAGACTCTGCAAGTGAAGGCACCAGAACAGTCTGGGACAGCTGCCAAGCAAATATGTTTTCCTGTAGCTGCTAGATTCAGTTTTCTCTCCAAGCTTAAGCGTGTTCATGAATTTCCTGGCCTTCACAGCGGTATATTTACAAAAGCATAACTTTTGATCTAAGTTTTTGTGTAGGTTATCACATCCAGCAGTTTTAGATAGTTCAAGTACATCACTCATTAATCTTTTACACTGAGAACAGTAACAAAATTAGAAAGGCAAAGGAGTTCCCGGGAGTATGACCTTATGAGAGCTATGCTCACTAGTGTATTTTGGCTTCGTTTTCTCCAGGGATTTTAGGGAAATGTTTGCTGTGTGAGGTTTTGCAGTTTGTACTGTTTAAGGAATCTCTTTAACCTCTCTAGCCCGCGACAGTTGGACTCCACCACTTCTTTGAGAGGTTAGACAGTCTAATTTGATAAAAATGCGTAAGGTCTTCATGACAATCCTTTTGACAATATTCTGATAAGAGACCCAGACAAAACTTTGCAAGTTCCAGTGAGCTCCAGTGAGTTCCATGGTCTTTGACTAATGCCATGCAACAACTGATTCACATTTAACCGACACATTTATCTCAGTTACATAAATTATCATATCAAGTCAGTATAGTTGAAATGGTGGTGTTAATGTGTTATCATTAGTCACTCACTGCTGGTTACAGTCATGACTAAGGCTGAAGATTTACAATTTTTATTGTGCCATATCATATGGAAATCAAGTGTCTGGCACTTTGAATTGTGCCAATAAGAGTGTTCTGTTTGTCTTCAAAGACCATAATTCTTACTTCCAAATGTGACCATGAAATGGCTCTCTCTCAGTCTTTGTTTTAATTTTGTAGTGTTTCCATAGTCTCATTGTCTGGTTATACGGATCAGCAGTATAAAGTAACACTTTTTTTTTTGCTGTAGCAAAGCTGGAGACCTGTATTCTGTGCCTACAGATATTCACCAGAAGAATTTTACCATTTTAAAACTAATTATACAAGATGAATTACCTGATTATACTCCCTGATGTCTGTGCTAGTCCACACTAGTCTGTAGATGATGAAAAAAAAAGAGAAGTAAAAGAAACTTATCTCATTACCTGAGTTTCTTGAAATTGAAATATTTTGATGTTTTGTGCCTTTAACAACTTTGAGAGAAGGTGAGGAGGATGTTGCCATATTTGTTTTTATTAAGAGCTCTGTCCTGAAAGTACTTCTGAACTGAAAGGGAAACAAATAGTTGGGTAAATGAATGATCTACATAAACATTAATTAAGGGCAGGATGTTTCTGAATTTCAAAACATATAATTTAGGTTGAAATTCTACATAGGCTTGCAATGTAAAAACCATTTTGATTGACTGACTCTGGGCTGTATTTTAACAAAGCATACAGATCACAAGGTATCTAAACTTAGCCAAGCTCTACTAAGACCACTGAAACCATTCATACTTAAAACTCTGCAGACCCCTTTCTAAATCCTGACTGACTAGAAACTTTAAGGTGTGCTTACCTTGGGGTTTTTTTTATTTTTGATCCTGGGTTCTGTTACAGTGAACCTCCAGATCATCCACACTTACTGTGCTCTGTGCAGCATCAAAGAGTCATCTTGGAAGTATAAATGCTGGATTTCTTCTTTGTGAAGCTAAATAACAATGCAAGCTTGAGAATGTAGTTTACACACTTCACCACCTCCTGGGTTTTTTAATACACAAAACCAGACTACAGTTAGTCTAAGGAACCCCCCTGCACCCATGTGCTTATAATATTTTCAAAATGACTGGTTTTGTTCTGTAGAGACATTCTTATTGTCTTTTCTTGCTTGGTGGCATATGCCTATCCTTGCTTAAAAGGATTTATTCAAATGAATTGATTTTTATCAATTTCATAATTGAAAGCATAGTGAGGTTTTGGGGATTTTTAGAAATTCAGGGGGGAACAAAAAAAGCATTAGATTTGCAAAGATTTTTGTGGGACCTACTAGGAAATTTTCTTTCTTCATTGTAAATTGAATTTTTCCTTGAAAAGGTTACTTGTACTAATTTAATTTCTTTTCAAAACGTGTTTTTCCTTAGTTTATTATTTTTCACAGACCATGGGACTTTGCAAATGAGTAAAATTCCTCCTCATGTTCAATACGAGAAAATCAAGAACTATAAAATCCTGGATTTTCCATGTAGCGGCTCAGATTCATTTCAGCCTCAATAGGAGAACATTTTTCTACTTCACCTAGTGAAATTAGCCTAAGCTTTCCCCCTCTTCTCACTGTGCTGCTTGGGTCACCATGAGCTGGAAAGATCTCTTTTGTTGCACAGCCAAGTTGTGACTAAACTCGTCTTGGGACGCTGTTTGGAGAAAATTATCACCTGACCAGAAGCAGAGCATCTTGGAAAGCTGATTAAAATCCTGCAAACTGGCAAACAGTATTAAGACTAGTATGCAGAATTTTCATAAATATCATTTAGAGAAAACTAACAGTAGAGGTATGGCCATAATAACTCGATAGAGGTAGAACTTAAGGCTAAAGTGAAAGTACTAAATATTTGTAAAGAAAACACACATTACTCGATGTTGTCTCACCTCAGCATCTTCCCACAGGAAATGGGATGACCCTGGCTGATTGTTGTTGGGTGGAAGCTTTGATATTGTGGCACTGAGCAGTTTAAACAAAACACTTTTTCTTTAGTTTAGCTTTGAACGGAGAAAAGCCCGCTTTCAGTTACACTGGGAATTTTGTGATCCTCTGGCTTGGAATCTCATTTATTTCCTGAAAACAACATCCAGCTGGATCTGTACCTCAGGTGGTGATTGTCGCTCCTTCTGTGTCTCTCATGTCTCTTTCTCTCATTGCTGCAGAAATTGTGACAGTCCTCACAGCAGGGTTTGACTGCCACTCCACTGAGGAATTTACAAAATACTCGTTAGGGCACACATTCTCTCTCTGCTTCTAAATTCATTTCTCTTTCTCAGATACTCAAGATATCACCACACACTTGAGTCCACTTAGCAGACCAGGTGATATGCCCATAAGTCTTTTCTATCAAATAGACAACCTCATTAAATCAGCAATAGAAAAAAAATCTTAGGATGCAATTTTAAGAATAACTTTAATAAGTCAGGATGTGGAATGCTTTCTCCTTTTGCTGTGGAAAACACAGATTTTTCTTGAAATAAATCTAGCCTTTAAGTGCACATATAGCTCTACTTTTCAAATTTCTGAAGGCATGAGTTTTGCCATGAAAGTGCTCATAGAGTGGAATGAAGTAAATCCGTTGTCTTGAAATATACTGATCTCACTGCAGTATGTAATTTCTAATGAGAAGTTAAGACTGATAAACTTTCCTTACATTAAAGTAATAAAGTTACATTTGAGATATTTTAATTCAGTAACAAATAATAGTGAGAAACATATATTGAATAGGATACAATAAATATTCCACAACTGAGCAATTGAGTTGTTCTGTACTTCCCTAGTGACTTCCCAGTCTATGTAAGATAATGCAATGATTTTTGTTTTGTTTTGTTTTTTAGTTTGGTTGGTTGGTTTGGTTTTGTTTTGGGGTTTTTTTGTGAAGGAAATAATTGCTATGGGAATGTACTTCTGGTTTTAAATGTTAACATTTGCATTCTTAGGTGCATAAGACACCATTATTTCACACTGGACTGTGCAACTCCTTTGTTTGTCTATTGTATTGACAGACTAGATTTTTCTCCACAATGTTTTTAGAAGAGCATCCCTGAGTGATGTCTCTGTGACCTTTTGTTATGGGAGAGTGTTGTTAAAGCATGTCCTGAATGTGGCTGGTGTATAACACAACTGACATTTGCTATCTGTCCCACTTGAAGAAGGCTTAGCAATACACAGTCAGTGATGCACAGATGCATCATCCACCTTCCACACGACTTCACTGAGGTTCACGCTTAAACAATCCGAAATTTCTATGAAATTGCTGAGCTCTCTTCTTTTGGTGTACATTTGTCCATGATCAAGCTGTCATTTCGATTTACCAGCTTCTCTCCCATCTGGTTTTGAGTATTTAATTACTTTTTCCTATGAAGTTGCTCTTTTATGTTTCTTCAGAATTTCTCTGCTCCCCATTCGAGGACCTCAGCGTGGGAAAGGAAAGTGTTGGGTTAAAATTCCAGCCCTACAAATGATTCATAACAGTATGGTAGTCTAAAAATTCCATGTCAGGAAACTAATCTCTGTAGTGTTCAGTGATAAAAGCTCCTGTTAATTTTGGTACTGATGTTTTTTTTCCAAAACTTAGAATAATAAACTGGGGCAAATGATGTATTTCTAAACCAGATATGCAGTATTTCTTTCTTAGGAGTCCTACAAGTATGAAGGGGCTCCTCATTAGTAAGCATTGCCTAAAAATTAGAGCCACTGTCATGCAGTGGTACATGGCAGAAAGAGGATTACTAAAAAAAAAATCATCTGGTTTGTTACTACATTAGCTGATACTTTAAATTATTTTCTTGATTTTTAGTTTTTTTCTTAAGTAAGACGTATGTTTTTTACCTATTTTTACCTATTTGAGTGGACAATACTTTTGATTCCCTGCATCCCAGTGGTTTCCTTCACAATTTCTTAGTTCTAGTGAAAGCGACAAGGGCTATACAAAATATTCAAGTACAGTTTTGCCATAAAGTTATTGCAGAGAAATTTCTTCTGCCTTATCTATGATGCATCCATGGATGTAGTCCATAATTCAGCACATTTTTTCACTCATAGAACAGTGTTCTGAAAGGGATTTAACAGCTGTGTGGATGTGGCACTTGGGGACATGGCTTAGTGCTGGGACCTGCTCTGAGAGATGTCCCTGGGCTCAGGGTGAGGCTGAGGCTGGTGCTGAGACAAGGATTTTGCAGAAGAGATGAGCTTCCAGGGGCTTGAGTGGCAGGAAAAAGAAGGAATGCTGATTTCTGTTGATGTAGGTGGTTTTTTGGAGTCTTCATCCTCATCCCACTTAGGTGGAGTTCAAGCCCTTTGCCTCGATGTTATGGATGAGTCTGGAGGAGCCCTTGGGGTGCAGGTGCCAGGTGATGTATTGCTGAAAAATGGCATAAAACTAATGCTTTCTCCCAAGAAACCTGGGGCAGCTTGTGAGAGGAGCAGCCCTGGATAGAAACTCTGAGCCAGGGACTCGGAAGAGGCACCAAACCCCCAGGCTGGTTCTGGAATTTGTTGAGGGGTTGGGAAACCAGAGCCAGGAAAAGGTGGGTACTGTAATTGCTTCTACTTTTTTATATTTGTCTTTCTTTCTCTCTTCCTTTTTATCCTACCCCTTTATCCAAACCCCTTATACAGCAAGTCAGGGACCAACATACCAATTTCCATGCCAAGTCTGTAATTTGCTGGTAAAACTTTGTGAGTTATTGTGGACCCTCCGACTTCTGTTGTTCCTTTCAACCCTGATCATCTATGAATCTTGAGTGCTCCATTCCCCTTGAGGGTGGGATCTCAGAGGAGTGTTTTCCTTTGCTCCAGTTAAAGACCAAGCAGTGTTCAGAACTAGGATTGGATTAAAAAAACATTTAAGTCCTAATGTTGATGAGGATGTAGATGGGAAATGCAGTCAGAAAATGAAAATGCTACATATGCGGGCTGGCTGTGGACTGTTTTAAATATTGATGCGTTAAACTTTTTTACATCTAGAAATCCAGTACATAACCTGTGTTAATCTGAATGGAGTCTCCAGATAACCACTGGGACTGGTTGTGCAGAGAATCTGGCATAAATATTTACAATGTCTCTCGGTCAACCAAAACTTCTAATTCAGAAAAATAAATTACTGTAACGGAGACACCATACTTCTAACTCCTTCAAACAAGGTTCTGACAAAGAGTAGGAGAGAGAAAAATTAGATAAAATAATAAATTCTCATTCTTCTTATTTATAATTCTCATGTAAGATAATAAAACTCATTCGTTTTTTTCCTACTTTCCCAAGTGGTTATATGGAACATGCAAGAGAAACAGGGAAAAATGTTTCCCTTTTCCATATCAAATCACAAAGTCATATTACTTCATCATTCAACCACCTTGCTTACTTTTTGGGATAGAAATTGAAATGGAAAGATGAGATGCTTCAACTTTTTGAAGATTAAATTTTGCATGAGTGTTACAGCTGCTGTTTAATTTCATCCTGCTTAGTACTTTCATAGAGGTGGTCTCAAACAGAATTTTAATTCTGTAAAAAAAAACCAAACTAGCTGATGAAAAGTGCCTATATGAGTTTAGAGAAAATAAACAATTTGAATTATTTTTGTCTTCTGTGGAAGTAAAGATGGTCTGTTTTGCTGAGTTCCAAACTAGAGGAATTCATGACCAAACTTTCTCATATGCATTGCATAACAAGAGGTCACTTAAAATGGGAAAACAAATAATTCCAGTATTTACAAGTCCAGAGAGGAAGAAAACAAAGCCAGCCTGGGATTTGCTTGGGTTTTTCAAGACTGCATAGTCTATACAACATAACATCCAGAGACCATCCAGAAACTTGGCTAATTACGAGCCGTGGTTACTGATTCGTTCTGTTTTAGAAAAGATCAATTAGTTCCATACATTATACTGCTTTCTACTTGATTCTGTTAGACAAAGCCCTAATGAGAGCTGTAAGTTATTTTCCTTTTCTCTTTTCCTCCCTGATTTTGCTGAAACACCTGCTTTTAGCCTGGCCATGTCAGAGCTGGAAACTTCATAGGAGAGTGTTAAGATGGCACTGAGGTTCCCTAATAACATCTAACAGAATCATTCTTAGCAGCTTTAAGAATCACTCTTCGATACTAAAAACATCCTGAGGTAGCTTGGGAATCAGGTAGGCAATAAGTTTGCAGTAAGTGTTAGGAATCTGTTCTAGCTTTGCCTCTTACCACTGTTTTGAAACAAAAAGGGTTTTGTAACATCATTCCCCCATCCCATCCTCTATAAGCAAATCATAACCATGTTTTGCTTCCAGTTACTCCTGGAGTATCCCACATTCTGAGTCTGTTTCTGCTATGATATTATTTTTTGGGGAATTTTTTTCTGCCCCCTACTGTTGTTTATCTGATTTTGTCATGGTATATTTGTGTGTATTTCCTACTGCAAACAATATTTTATTCATTTCAAAAAAAAAACCAAAAAAAAAAAAACCAAAACCAAACCAAACCAAAACAAAAAAAACCCAAAAAACCAAACCAACACTTTTCCCAGGCCATAGATTTGATTGTTTGATGTTCTGCTTAATATTGTGATAGCTCTTCTGAGATATTGTGGTTTCTCTCAGTTAAATGCCATTTTCTTTAATCTCGTGACACTTACCTCACATTTATTTTACTTTGGGCTCCACAGGGAAGCCATCACAGTACTAAGCTGTCAGAGTTCAAGAACCCTCTGGATGACACTCCTAGTTTATGATTTAATTTTAGGAGGTCCTGTAAGGAGCAGGGAGTTGGGACTTCATGATCCTTTCAGGTCCCTGCCAGCTTGAGATATTCTAGAATTCTATGTCTCATTTGACTGAAGTTTCATATGTAAGGTTTGGTTTAGACTTCAGCAATGCTACTGAGAAACTGAACTTTTAAATTGCTTACCAGTATTTTGAAGGGGAACCTGTCCAATCAAGAGTCAATATTTTTAAAATGGGGAACTCTTCATACTGAGGCTTAATAAACTACTGAGGTTCTACACCTTTCTTTGTCTAGAAATGTTCTGTCATGTTTCAGTAACATTTAAAAAGCTTATGATTTTTTTCTTTGCTTCTATAATGGTAATTCTAAGTACATAGTATGCATTATATAATCTCCTATAATTACTAAGGGAGAAACAAAGAAAATAAACTCTTTCTTGTGCAGGTATAAGAAGATATGACCTTAAACAATGCTTTTATTTACATTAAGATATTGGAAATCACCTTATTGTGTCGAGAATAAATTGTTCCTAGAACCTCTTTCCACTTTTGCTTATTTTTCTCTCCAGCTGTTTTGCATATTTATTAGCTTCTTATCAGAGATACTTTGAATATAATTTTAAAATAGGAAAATAAATATTTTCCTACTTTTTTGTATCAGGATGGTTGTAAAGAAGTATATTTTCTTCATGGTGTACAGGGAGTTAGGCATGCAATTTCCATTAATAATGAGCCATGCAGAAAATTTGCCCTTGAGAGATACACGTATAGGCATCACAAACACTAATCATTAAAGTTGTCCAGCATCCTTGAACTACTTTCTTATCCAAAAATTTTAGGATATGTAAGAATTTAATTTCGTGTTGAAACAATTGGAATTCATCTGACTCATCTTACATGAAGAAATATCTTTGTACAAAGTCAGGAAAGCTGTGTCCTCTGCTGTATCTTCCACGGGGTTTAGTGGGCAGACAGACCCTACCAATCCCTCTAAATATGCAATTTTCTCAATTCTCGTGCTTACTTTAAGATTCCATACATGTCCTTTTCGGGCAAATATTAAGCCTATTATTTGTGTGGCCAGAAAACAGGTCTGGTGGTTTATACGGGATTCTATAAAACTTGTATGTGTCACTCCATATATAAAATATATTTCTCAGGAGTTTGCTGGAATGTGTTACCACTTTCTGTGCCTAGACATGAGTAAAGGGTGCTTATTTCCTTCTCTCCTTATCTAACAGGCTATCCTCTGCAGAGTTAGTCGGCAATCCTGTAAATATTCATGTATATACTTCCCACTTTAAAAAGTGTTACTTCAAGGGGTGCACCGCAGTAAAATTGAGACTACATGTTAAAATTTGAGGGATTAGGGCCTTTGGTTTGTAGCAATTGGAAAGTTCTGTGAGAAGATCCTGTGACCTTGATGGAAAATGCTCTTTTTTTTGCTGATTCTTGTTTTTAGATGTTCCTTTATTAGAGGGCTCAAATAGAAAGTAGATATAACCAGTTTTTTTGTTTAGTTTTTAGTGGAAATGTCTTCAGACAGTTTGAGGGCCTAATTTAAAAAGTAGCCTGCAGACTACATTTGAAGCAAAGCTGGTGTCTGCAGTGTCTGAAGAGGTAGCTAGAGCAATCCAAAATTGGCTTAAGAAGCCCTGTTTTCATTTCACATTAGTCTTGTTTTCTTTCCATAGTTAAAAGGAGATGAATGCAAGCAACCTTTTTTTTAAAGTCTGTATTAAAAACTAATCTTTCAATGTATTTTATGCAGACTTGCATTAACTTTCAGTTCTGGATGTCATGAATACTGAGTTTTTAGGAAAAAAACCAGCTTCTTAGTAGTGTTAAAAGAGCTTACTTTAATCATGGCACACAAAATGTGGGGTTTTATACTTTACAACCTGTCCTGGTGATGTAACATTTCATATCCTACTTACAAATTATGGATTCCGTGCTAGACCTCATAGTTTAGTTGGCTGATACCTTGAAAGAGAATGAGGTTTCAGTTTTTTAAGAATGTTTCACATACCTGGTAGAGGAATTCAAACAGTAACATGGGTATTTAAGAATGATGATTTCTTGCAAGTGTAATTTATTTGGTGAGAAGGGAGCAACAATTACCGTAAGTGCCCTTGGTTTTTAGGGATATCATTCCACTTAGTCTTAAAGCTACCACTTCTCTGCATCACTTTTATTCTCTAGTTTTTAGAGTTTTCCTTTGAAATACAGAGAAGAAAACTCACAAATTATATGCTGGTTTTGAAGTGCACTCCCTTCCTCTTGAAATGCTGCTTTCTTTCCAGCTTGGTTCGGTTTTTTGAGCTACCTTGATTAATTAGCAGAGGGTCACCCAACTCCTTGAAGATGACATCAGTCTTTCTACAGAACTCCCTTATGAATAAGATGTTGATGAGATGAGCAGAGTTGATATCCAACAGTTCAGACTTATCCTTAACCAGTACTTCTTTACTGACTAAACCCTCTCTTCACACCTCAAGAGCAAGCATACATTTGGAATGAGTAGTGCCATGTAAGTTCTTAAATACTTACCTGGAATCACTGAAGAGCCAACAAACTCCAGGTAGCAACATTCTCAATTTTTCGAAGGATTAAGAAAAATTCTTAGAAGAAATGACACAGTGATAGTGTTTGCCTGATAGCAGACTACTCTGATTTCAGTACCTTCCATTTCAGGGAATTACAGAACCTGCACAAGCTCCAGTGAGTACTGGTGAACAGAAGGGGACTAAAAAAGACGGACGAATAACATTTAGCAGTTCAACTGCCTATAATCTTTCCACAGTTTTGACAGATGGCTTTCATAGTGATACTTTGCATTAGTAAAAAGCTGGCATATAACCTCAGTTAAATCCCAGGATTGCATTAAATGCATGGTGTTCTCACTATGTGGGAGTGTGTGTGTAAACACATTACCTGCCTGGAAGATACATCATATGAAAAGTCAGAGCTGACAATTCTCGTGGTAGCATCATCACCCTCTTTGGTATTCAATACCAGTGTATCTTGTTAAGATGCTGCAGGAGCCCAGAAGATAAGGGACTTTTGTGTGTGTCTCAAACAGCAATAGCTGGATGGCTGTGAAGCCAAACAAGAATTATTGGCACCAACAGCCAAGGATTGTTGGTAATAGCCCACTGTGAGAGAGAGAAGGATGTGGCTGGAGAAGAGGGCCATGAGGAGGTAGGGGAGCACTTTTCTGGGACAAACAATCTTCTAGTTCCTACAGATAAGCATAACACAGTCCAGCACAGGCACAGGAATGAGATGAAGAAACAGGCCTGAACTGCAGGGGGGGGAACAAGACCACNCTTGAGTGCTCCATTCCCCTTGGGGGTGGGACAACACACATGCTAACAAGGTGGCTGTCATCCATTTACATGACTGCTTCTGGTTTCTTAACCATGCACCTGGCCATTACATCCCAAGACAGACTTCTTTCACTGAAAGAATAGGAAGAAATTTCTTGAGCTCCATCTTTCTTCAAGCCTTAATGCTGTTGGTATTTGTGCCTCCTGCAAGATGTGTAATTTATTACATAAATGCTTAAATAAGGGCCTCTTGTCAGTAGCATGTGTTTTGGGGCCACTCACTGGAGGAGAGATGATGGTCCTGGACAGCATTTAGGGAATAGCAGGGGCAGTCACACATGTCTTAGTGCAGTCACAGCAGTTACAGTTGTTTAAATCTTCCCGAAGGTGGAAGCTTTAACTTCTATTATGGTTTCAAAAAGGGAACTAGAAGCAGCGGGTAAAAGCAGATCAAAAGGCAGTAGCTATCTACCTGTCCTAAAAGCAGAAAGGAAGAGTAACTCATGCTGTAATACTGTGCCTAGGACTGAGCAAATGAGACTAAGAAAGATTACGGTGGACATGGGTAATTGGAAAACATCTGTGATGGATTTGGAGGTTAGAAAGACACAATGAATTCTTGGTACGTATTGTTTTAGTTAGCAATAAGTATGCATTTTCTACTTTTTAATTATATGTAGGTGTTTAAGGCAGGCATATTGTATAATATATAATTGGCTACATGGAGTTAGCAGTGTATTTGCATACGGGGCAGCTTAGGAAATTTGTAGGGGACTTCCAGCCCTTCTGTGCTAGTTTTAAGAGAGGGGTTCGAAATTCCTAAAACTGTAGCTGAAGAATCAAGGAAAAGCCTAAAAGATTCCCTTTCAAGAAACTGTAGTGGAAATGTCACCTAAACTTTTGACATCTACGTGCTTCTTTCCACCAGTTTTTCTGCAAGCCAGTCCTGGCAACCTCTCCTGCGAAGCTGGCAGCCATGTCAAGAGGCACAGTCACACAATGTTACCTCTTCTGTAAGCAGCTTTCAGCAGAACCAAAGCCACCCTGACATTATGCAGACAAATCCCAGCTTTGCTTTCTTTTAAAGAAGTAACTGAGGTTGTCTTAGGCAGGCAGGAATCATTTCCCATTGTTTCTTCTAAAACTGAAACTACATCTCCAGAATTATATTCTGTTTCAAAAATTGGACACTCAGCTGACAAGATAAGGAATGTCACGGTCAGAGAGTTGGCAGAAAAGTTGAAGTCAAAGAGAGATTATGTGGGAGTTCGGACACGCTGTAGAAACACCAAGAGAAAAACTGCAGGAGGAGATCATGAGTGCTGCTGCTGCTCACACTGCCTTCTATTCATTTGTTTTCCCTTCCCATTTTCTTCTCAGAATTTCTCACTTCCTTTCTGAAGCACAGGAAACCATACCTACTTCCCTAAACACCATCTTGATTTCAGTCCAGTGAATTCGATTGGAAATAGTGCACAGTGATTTGAAGAACAAGTTCGGCTCCAAAGCCAGTGCTAAGACCACTGGGGTTTGGTACATGCAGAGAATTCATTGCGTGATGCTCAGCAAAAGATCAAGACTAAAATCATTAGTTAGGCTGGCTTCAAGAGTTTGGAAACTGATTCTGCACTGACCTAATTTGTATGAAGCCTGCCCTCCGAAATCACACATAGGCAGGGAGTAAAATTTTTTGTAAGACTAGACAATTTTCAAATTACTGGATCACTTGAATAAAATATATCATTTTTATGAGGGAATTTATAATCCAGTGAAATCACCAGAAAAGACAGACCAAAAGACCGAATATCACTCTTTTCTTTCATGTTAAAATTTTTAATATATAAACCTCACAGTAGATGAAAACCTAAATCTAAAATAGCTATTTTAAGTATTTCTGTAACTAGAAATGCCCCTAAATAAAAAAAGACTGTAACTCATCCTATTGTATCTTGCTCATGCAAAGAAGGTGCTGTCACTGTGGAAGAAAGGCTGGCAAGGATTCAGAGGAGGAAAGAAGGTAAGAATAAAGAAGAATAATACATTCATCTATAGTTAAAAATCATGTTTGATTTTTTTTTTTTGATAATTCAATTGTCCCAAACATGAATTCTCACCTTTTGTTGAGAGAGAAAATTAGAAGCATAACTTCAAGCAGACAATAATGAAAGGAAAGCATTCATCATTCCACACTGACTAGAAAACAGCAAGAATAAATCAGACAAATCAAGCATTGTGGCAACTATTATACAGTCCTATGCTTCTTTACACCTATTATTAATCGAATGACAATTCCTATTTATGGTGGGATATCCAGGTCATTGGGACTCAAAATGAAAGATGCCTGAGGTAAAGGACTTTTGTATATACTGCTGAGAATTGCCTACTGGTTTAAGGAATAACTTACTGGTGGATGCAGGAAGCTAGTTCCTCTTTCTTCCTGTCAGTCTGTCTTTTCTTCCTTCCTTTCTGTCTGTCTTTCTGAGTTATTAAAAACTGGTAAATGAATCTTAACCTCCACCCAGGGTTTTAGCTGCAATCCCAAAACCCACTGGCATTCTGATCGCAGCAGAAGTGCCACAACAGGGGACCTTTGCTCAGAGGTTTGAAATTGCTAACACACATTCTGGTGAACAAATATCCCTGTGGTGACATTTATGAGTAGGATCTATTCAACATGAAAAATATCCAACTAAGTTAATAGTATGGCTGAGTGAATGTGAATAGTAGTTTTAAACCTATGTATCTTTGATTTCATTAGGCTTAAATCTTGAAGGATTTGCCATTCTGTAACACATTGTTTGAAGTTATCATAATTTTAGGTATTACATGAAATGTTTCTTTTTTTGTCCCCCTCCTTCTCCAGGCTAATCGCAATAGCGTTTGAGAATTTCGAAAATTTGAATATCCTTGGGCTGTTGAAAGCAGCATGACCCTATTGCTGGGAACCAGCAGGTTTTTGAATGTGTTTCAGATGTTGTTTAAGGTTTGGCAATTATCTGTGGCTGCTCCAGCCCCTCTGAGAAGCACTGAAGCTGTTCAAGCTGTGGTTGTACTTGCTCTATATTCTAGTGGTAAGAATCTCCTACATTCATAGAACATTAAATTCAACCTTCAAGGTAATATACAGATAACATAACCCTTCACTCAGTTGCTTGATCATCATATTCCAGAGAACCTTCTATACAGGGAAGAATGAAGCATTAAGCATGATTTGCAGTAAACCTACTATTAACCCATTTCTCTTCTCTCCCAGACTTGAAAAATAGCCTTGGCTCTGCAAACACTTTTGTTTCTTTTAACATTTTGTTTCTTTTGGATTTAGACTGTGTGTTGACTTTGCCGTTCACTCTGGATAGCAGCTGTTCTTGCTGAATTGGTTGTTTCGGTGTCATCCTTCTCTGCACAAGGATGTGTTTGCTCTCTGTTTTCCTCTAGAGGTTTTAGTTGTAGTACTCCAAAAGTTTTTATTTTGTGGATAGACTCTCCTATCTAGAATTTTAATGCAAGTGAGATTGCTCTGTCTCTACTAGTTTTACATATGAAAAGGAAATAAAGAAGAAGACAAAATTGCCTCAGTAAGTTTCTCTTCTGTGCCAGTCCTCTGCAAAATACTATGGCATGTCAGCAGCAAAGAGCAGCAGCAGCAAGGCTCTATGACCAGATATACATTTGTATCATTGATATAAATTCATTAAAATAAATTTACACTCTGAGTGAATGACTGGAATACTGAAATTGAGAAGCTCTCAAAGGTGAGTAAATATATTCTGTACGCAGATTATTACACAGTTTAACAAAGGTGCAGGAGTAGATTAAGATTTGGCTGACAATTAAATCAGTTTTACTCTCTTTCCCAGCAAAAAATGGACAACTGTCAAAAAATGAAACCAAAAACTGAGGTGTGTGTTTCTGATTTATGGAAAATATATTTAGGCAGTAATAAATAATGCCTTTGGAGGTAAAAGGCCATACGAAGTGGATCAGTTTGCAAACTTTGTTCAGAGATGCAAGGCCTATTCAGAAAGAAATGTCACAAACCTAGCAGTAGTATTGCTTATTAGTGATTTGACCATAAAAAAATCTGAAAAGACACAAAATATGTATTTTTAACTCTAATACAATCTCCATTTCAATATATAGCTAAAAGGGGGGGAAATTAATCAGTAGCAGAGAAAAATTCCCAAATATATGAAAAGAAATGCCTTATGAAAAGATTAAATGAAAGGAAATGTAGCAAACCCAAAATTTCTTCTGGGAATTACAGTAACATAGGATTCAAAATTGCTTGAAGAGATTATTTTAGCCTATTCAATGACAAAAAATTATCTAACCTATCTCTGTGGGGTTTTTTCCCAAGCTATGGACTTACTTTTGTATTTGAACATTTCTTAGAAAATATTTCTCCTGGTTTCCAACATATGTCTTTGTTGTAAATGAAAATTATTCCTTGTTGATCTTTCCCATCTTCCCAGAAAATTTTGATTATGAATCCATGCTTTTCCTTTAGTAGAATGCAAATTCTCCTCAAAAGCTTCTTTTTTTTTTAAGACTGAAAACCCAAAATTTTTCCAGTTTTTATTCATAACCATATGTTTTTAAGCCTACCCTAAATGATGGATTTGCTCAGTAGTGAAAGATTATGCTAATCTCCATTGCCTCTGAAACGATTTTAAATCTATTGCATAGCAACTAATATTTCTTTTTGTAGTTACTAATACTGTGATATACATTGGAAAAGATTGTTTAATTTAATGGGATTTTAAAAGCTCGAAAATCTTCTTTAGGGCTGACATATTAATCTATTTTCTTTAATCTAGGAATCATAGGGGTTAAGTTTAAAATACAGTAGAGATGGAGACTCTGAAAAGTAATTATGCAACATCAGAATCTCAGTTCTGTACATTTCCTGACTTCTGAAATGTTTTAAGCTTCTATGTATTTGGAAAACAGGATTGTAATAGCCTTTTCCACAGGAGGAGCCTAACAAAGCTAACTTGTTGTGGGGTTTCTTCTACCCCAAAGTATACTAGGTATTTTGAAGTCATTGTTATAGCAGTGCATGAGTGAAAATGTTATTTCTGCCTCCAGCACTTGCTTTCTACACAAAGTGTAGAGCAGCTGTAACAAAAAATAAGGAGCACAGGCCTGGAGAGAGAATGAGGTCCACCAAACCACACAAAATGCTCAAGTTCTAGGCATCTTCGTTAACTGAATGTTGATGCTGTGGCAAATGTCAAGTTTTACAGTACAAATTCACATCACTGGGCATTTTTACTCTCTCCCAAAATATTTGAAAAATTATAGATATTTTGGGAAATCTGATGATTATTTTTCCCTTCATCTTGCTCATCTCTGATCTCTATTTCCTAAAATGTTCTTGAAGTGTGTGATTCCGTCTTTCTTTTTGATGAGTGCAGATTCAGTTATATATGTCAAATACAATAATTTGAGGTAGTTTTTGGTTGCATCGCTGACTTGTAAATTTATACTTGGGAATTTTGTCAGCTAGGACTTTCACTCTGAGCAGTCCTTTAAGCACCTCATGTTCTTCCTTCTGGAAAAGCAAGAAGAAAATCCCCCTGTTCTGCAGATGGGATGCAAAGGGCATTTAGAAGAATCAACAGCTGCCAAATGATGTGCAGCAGGTTAGCAGGCTGCATCTCTAATCCAGCTTCATTTGCCAGTGCATCACCTGTTCACCTTATCCACTGAATAGCAACTTGAATGTCATATCACCCAGCCCTTAGTGGTGGCTGTCATATTCCTACAATAGTTTATTATATTAAGGCACTTGGACATGTAAAAATAGGGTTTCTTTTCTGTATTTTGTTTGCTATGGCTATCACCGAGATGACTGATTTTGAACCACTCAGGTTTCCCCTCCTGATTTGTATTTTGCATAGGAAATATTATTTATTTGCTCCTTTTGGTCAGAAGGAGGGGGTGCAGTGTCAGCTGGCTGCTGGCGATGACTCCTAGGGTCCTCTGTGCCTTCATCACAGCTGCAAATATCTCTGCTGTAGCCCTCTAAGGATTGTGTGCTTTCCCCAGAGTAATTGCAGTTTGGTCAGCTGCTGTCCCTTTCCGACACTCGGTGCTTTCCCTGCCTGCTGGTGTTTGCATTTTGCACGTGTCCCCGGCATCCTGTGGCTGCTGTGTGCTCACAGCTGGCCTCGCCTGACCCCTGGCCTACCGTGCCAGAGTTTTTGCCAAGCACCATCTGTATCACCTCAAAGGAAAGATGTTGAATTGCGCACCTGCACCCATTTTGAATATCCGAAGCCATTTTGCTGCTTCAGCAAATATTATGGCATAACCTGAATACTGTTTTTTTAATAGAAATTCATCTGGAAACTGATCACTTTGTGCTTTTTTTTGAGAAATGAGTCACAGTCACCACTGTACTGTACCACTGAGCACGCTGCTGACATCCATTTGGGTTATGCAGTTTGAGTTTCACATTTAAGCTTTGGTTGATGTGAGGGTCTCCACTGTCCTGCCCTCACCTACCCATTGCTATAATTCTGTGCAACCTCAGCCCTGCCTGGTGCTCTGGCAGTGCCTCTGCAGTGCCCTCTTCACTCTGCAGGTCTCTGGAAGGATGTCAGTCTTCACAGTTGCCTGTGGATTGGGGCTGAATTATATTTCTTGCCAAACACCATCTCTGTACATTCAGTTGTTTCTGGGAAGTTTGCTTATCTATATTCTTGTTTTCAGGTAGGAACTTGTTTTCTTTCAATCTATAGAGATCCATTGATTAATCACTTGTTAATTATCATTGATTAAGCTATGATAATTAAGCAGGTAATAACATGTTTTTAAATATTAATCATTTGCATACATGAATATTTAGTCTTTTATTAATATCCAGAGTAAATTAATTATCTGTGGTCTTTCCTGTTAACTCATATAACTTGTACAGTGTTTCTCTAAAACATATTCACAATTTGTAATAATTTGTTGAGGTCTTTTAAATTCATTCGGTGTCAATTCCTTATTGGAGAATTGACACTTTTGAAGTGAAACTACTTTCTTTTTTTGTTTTTGGTTTGGTTTTGTTTCCCCTGTTTAGCCTGTGCGGTTTAACGCCTTGTGTCTGGGCTGGCTGCCCACAGCTCAACCCTAGCTCTCCATCTTTCTGAGGCACTCGCTTTTCCTGTTTTCAACTTTTAGGGCAGGCATGCTGAGCCGTAGATGTTTGGCTGTTGCTCTTGACACAGTACAGTGTTAACATTCAAGCTGTAAACTTTTTTCTCAACAAATACACCTTCCTTCTACTTGCTGCCTTGGAGAGAACTTTTGCCACAGAGAATTTCTCAAGATAAATTTGCTGTTTCTTTACTGGTATTTTCGTACTTAAAATGAATAACAACCAATATAGTGCTGTTCCTCTCTCTCCACACTTCCTGTGTTTCCGTTTCAGACCTCTTACCTGCACTACTGTATGTTCTTTTTTTTTTTAATCCTTTGACCTTCATATTATAATATTGGGCCTCAGTGATTGAAAATCCCTTCTTATATTTAAAATGATAGACTGTATACTGCCATGCACTTTCTTGGAACTGCTGAAGCTCTTGGCACACAGCTAGGTCTAGTGAGGATACACTGACATTTCTGCTTTAGGGAAAAACATTTATTCTTCCAACACTTTGTTAAACTCTCTAGCTATCATTCTATACATAGAACAGTTTCATTTCTTCTTGTAGCTTTTTTGTTTCTTGCTACTCCTTGAAGCTTGTTCCTCCATTGATGGAACTTCTGCAGCACCTTGTTTCTCCCTTGTAACTTTCTCTTATGCTCTTTCTCTTAATATCAGAACCAGTTCCAAGATCCTGGCTTTCATCCTTTCCTTACTGGGACCACAGGAGAAGTCAGTGCACAGGATTTGCAACAAATCCCTCTATAATTTGTTTTTCTCTGCTAGTCTTGTGTGATTTATGTACAGTGCTGTTCTCCTCCTGCTCCTGCTGCCATCTTCTGCCTCAATAACTTGGTTGTGACGATGGATGCTGTTATTGATCTCATTGTGCTTGCATAGTATGGAACCATTATCTTCTCCCTGGATGAAAGGGAACTGAATGAATCAAACACGTGGCTTTTGGGGGAGGAGGTCACAGCACTATGAGCCACAGCACTTTATTCTCCTGTCCTTAACTTCTTAGCCCCTTCCCTCCCCCCAGTGTAAACCGTCTTACAAAATTTCTGTGCTGCTTTTCCTACTGAGTTCCGTTATAGGGAATTATTTTTTTCATAGTTCAAACGGTTGCTTCCAAGATTCTTTTTGTTAAAAATCAAACTCTAAATCTTAATCCATGTAAGTTACTGTTATCTAAAGATAACAGCTCCAAACAATGTATCAGTTCTGCTGTGGCTGGCTTCTTGTGTGGCTTTTTGTTTTGACTGATAAATTCCTTTCGAGTGAATTTCCTCAGATGGATGACACATTTTAATTCTGAAACTATATAAATATAAAATATTTTTTATCTAAACATGTATTATATATAGAATGTATGGGGGAAGGAAAATGCTCTTCCTGGGACTTAAAAATAGGAATTTGTCATTTTATTAGTAATACCGTAATTGCCATCATATAAGTAGTTTTTATCTTGTGCCCATTTAAGTCTGTTTTTGTAAGATCCTGTAGCAAAATAATGTAAGGGACAATATCCATTAAAGAATATATTATCAGCCGTTCTTTTACTACTCCTGGACTTTCTCAGGTCTAATGCTAAAGAAAATTTGTCTCAGTTGTCAGTGTTAAACCAGATCCCTAAAAAGTCGATGAATCAAAACCCAAAAACCCCAAACATTTTGGAAGGCATTTGAAAAGAGACAACATGTCTAGGAGATTGTACAGAGAATCAGAGGTTTCCTCTGTGGTATCTCAGCATATTTAGATTGGAAATAGCACACAACAATTTTTAGTTAGTTTGAAGGTGCAAAGAACTTGTTTGATGCAAGTTATTAGGAAGACAGTGGTGGGTGTAAGAGGGGTTCTAGCACGAGGAGACACACTTCACCTGCAAGCGTGCCAGGGTGACACTGTGGAGTGATGGCCAATGGCCTGGGATAGAGGGGCAGGACAAGCAGCTGGGAGAGCACCCACAGTCACAGCAACAGCACAGGAAGAAAGGAGAAGCTCAGGTGTGGGGCATGGGGGTGGAGAAAAACACAGCAATGAGAGCAGATTTTGGGGAAAAAAGGTGAAGGGTTACTCTTGGAAGAGTTTAGCTCTGTTTCTTTGGGGAACATGCTAGAGAAAAGAATTAGGGTGAAACATTATCCAAAGCCCACATTTCTTGCCCTCTAGTAACAGGATTAGTTGTTCTTTCTTTAGATTTGGGAATTTTATTTTTCTTTTTCATATTTCTATCGTTCCCTTGATTAGATTTGCTATTTACATAATACAAGGGTAATTATGATCCATTCTGTTAGAACTAATTTACAGATCAAATGACTGCTCATAATGCCTACAATTTTTATTGTCAGTTTGAATTGATGATTCCTATACTTGGAGAAGGTTATCTTTAAAGACCTGCCAATTTTTGAGTTCCTCTGCCCTTCAGAGCTGTTTTCCACAGGATTCCACCTCTAACTTTCTGAATAAGATGGTAGCAGCTACAGCTAACTGCATGGTTTCCTTGTTCTGCACTTTGTTTTGCATGTTCTTTCTCACCTGTTTGTTGTTTATAAATTTTTTTGGTGTCTTTTTGGTGTTCTGAGTAAAAATGCATGAGTTTTTTAACCACAAAATGACAAATGACTGATTTTTTAGGTGGGAAGTCCCGTTTGCTGGATAGGACTTCACCATTAGTGGAGTCAAGAACTTTCACCAGCAAAGCACAGCTGTTTAAGGTGCCTACATTTTGGTAGCTTATTTTTAAACCTCCTGAGTTTGCAAACATGAAGTTCCATGGTGTTATATATTTGTTTTATTTTCCTCTCAACACTCTCATTCTGCAGTGGAAGCAAGACCTTGCTTTTCCCAAGGAACAACAGGCACTCCTCCATCCCTCTTGTCCATGTACATTTCCTGGCACCAGAAATCTGAGGCTTAGAACTTACTTTGGTAAAAATAAAACAGTGTAACAGAACTAAAGAGTAAACATCATTTTCAGTCCAACGCCATTGCCTTTTTCTGAAATCATCTTTGCCAATGTAACTAATGACTTGGCAAAATAAGGGAATTCCATGAGCCTGCACTTCATTATTATGTATTGAACAGATGTAAAAAGTTCATGGTGACTTAGTTTGCTGTGGTTTATTTCTAAGTAGGTAGAGTTTGGTTGGTTTTTTAAAAAAATTGTGTAGCTGAACCTGAGAAACAACAGATTGTTCTCAGCCCGGATAAATACCCACAGGAATGAAGAAGGCAAAAAGGGATCTGTTGCCACCTGCGTGCGTGACACCACTTCAGGCTGTTCTTTGTTCTTGTTTCCCTTTGATGTTATGGTTGGTTTGACATATAGGGAAGAGCTGACTGAAATACCAGGGAGTGATGGTATAAGCACACCATCTAAAAAGAACTGGGAACTCCTATGGAAATCAGGAAGGCTCAGAGTGTTTTCCCACAAGCAAATACCATTCCATACCCCCTCCAGTGCAGGCCAATGCCACAATCTGCCCTTCTACTTTCAATTCTGAAGAAGTTATTTTCTGTCCCTCCTGAGACTGATGCCTTGCATATGTGTATTCTGTGCACTGCTGGGCTCAGATTTAGGCTCTGCGGGTGATCTTATGCCACCACAGGCCATTGTACAATCTGTAAAACACAATGAAACTGATAAAAGGGAAAAAGGGCATCCAGGTGAATTGCCAGAAGCAGCCCTCAGGTTTCCTGAACCTCCTGAAAATAAGATAGGGAAAAGAATATGCTTTCATCCCTCGATGCTAGTGTATCATAATGTTCCTATGCCTGAAACTCTTGAGGTTCCATATTTTCAATATTAGTCTCTTTTGTCTCAAGATAGCTCTTAATTAGGTGAGTATTAAATAAGAAACACCATTCTTACCAAAATCCACAATTACATTCCTTCTTACCTAACTGTTTGAACACAAATGGTTTTCCTGTAGTATAAGAGACTCTGCAGTAGGTGAACATCTATAGACTTAGATAAACTTGAAAATGTATATAAAGGTTTGTTCCAACTATGTTCCTAAATAGATTTTTCAAGGCAAGAAAACTAGATAGAATTGTATCCTAGACAGAATTCACAATGGAGAAAAGTTTGTTTCAAACTCAGCTCTTTAATTAAATTGTCCAAACAAACAAACTGCAGCTCAGAAAACCAGACATTACAATAACTACAGCAAGGAGAAAGTTCTCTGTTGCCTAGAGATTATTTCAAATGTTGATTCCTCAGGAGAATTGCTCTGTGATACATTTAATATACTGTCAAATATAAAATTTGGTTAAAATTTTGCTTATCTCATTGAAAGATTATTCATCTGTTTTCCCTTTGCTCAGAAGTAATACTTTGCTGGGATGACTTTGATTCCATTTTTGCAAGTTGTTATGTAGGTGGGAAATACTTGCTCAGGTAAGCAATGCTTTTTGATTTAAATGGAAATAGCTTGCTTGGGTAAATGACTGCATGGTTAGACCAATTGTTTCTCCATTTCCTTAGTCTTTTATTCTGTCTGCAAATCATCAAACATTCATCTGTTCACTCTGAGATGATTATAGAAACAAAAAAGTTTCATTCTTCAAACTTGCTGACAGATTTTATCTGATAGGCCATTCCCTGGTTCAGTGGGATTTCCAAGTTTATGAAAATTCAATATCAAATGCCGAGGGTTGAAGTCTTTACTAAAAGGAAAAGAAAAACTTGTCACTTGCTAATAAGGACTTAATCAATGTGTGAAGGACTTTCTTTTACTTAATCTGTGCACCTTGAATTTAAAATACTTTCAGTTTTCTCTCCTGTTCCTTTAGTCTTTCTGGATTTTCTCAGGTGATCAGATCTTGCTAGGCCTGCATAAGTAGTGATGACAGCAGAAAATGCTTCAAAGGTAACCCTTAAGCCCTTAAGAACATGTTGATGTGAGCAGCAATAAGGTGGCCTGGTTAAATAGGTAAAATACTGGGGCAAAGAAAAGATCTAAAAAATAGTGCCAGAGGGAGGCCTTTCAGCTTGGAAGCTGAAGCCTGGAAGTAGCTCTGTGAATCAGAAACTTCCTCGAAAAGCACATCTGGAGACTGTGTGAATGACAATTGTGGGACTCTTGATGCCAGAGGCACTCTGAGGTACCACCAAGAGGTACATAAACAAGGACCTGCAACAACAATTGATCATCCGAGCAAGAGGTAAATAGTCTGGGAAAACCAAATTGCTTTGAAATAACAGAAATCATCATTGTGGGTTGGCTGTTACAGGTGAAAAGTCAAAATCAGCAGCATCTATTGACTGCTCAAAGTGGTACATCCTGCACCCTCTTGTGTTATAAAAAGGACTTAATTTTTATCCCAAATGGAGCCTCTTTCTTGGAGAACATCCCATGCTGCACATAACTTTTCCTAAACAGGGTCAGTGCCCCTCAGGGGCTTTCTGTGAGAGTTTGGGTTCTATCCAAGGGTGCCCAGGTGACTCCAGGCCCTGACATGGATCACCTCAGATCTATGGTGATCTCTATACACTCCCAGACTGGGTAACATTTTAAGTCCTGACAGTTGTGTATGATTTCTCGCCTCTCAGATTCAAATTCATGATTTTTTTCTTTTTAAAACCAAACACATTTTAATGAATAAGATTTTTTTGTGTGTAAAATATTCTTAAAAATATAATGAATTCATTTTCTCCATTAACAAGATGTTTCCTTCTGTTGCTTTTTTAAGTATATAAAAGAAAGTACAGTGAGTTTATTAATAACCATGACGCGACATAAACTTACAAAGGACATTTCTGGATATAATTTGGTAGTACTGGGAATGAAAACTAGTGGTGAAACATTTAAGTAGCACTACTTTTCAGAACTTGCGTTCTTTGTGGGAGATCACATTTTCTTTTCCATTACACTTGAACTCTGTCCTTTTCACCATAATATTTTCACATCTAATGATTTCTTTAACCTATGAGAGGAAACCAGCAGTAACTGTAACCCTTCTTTTGTGACTATATCTACTGTTTATTTGGTTTGTTCTTTATGTGAAGAAAAAATGAAATTGCCTGTAAGTCTCCATCAAGAGCCTTGTTAATATTAATACTTATTTTTCAACCTAGAACTGAAAGACCTGCTGTGACTTCAACCTGCTTATTCTACTTAATTTTGATGTGCTTGACTTTCTGCTTTTTCATTTTTTTCTGGCTTCTGTGGACACACCTTCAGCTATGACCTTCCTGTAATAATTTTCAAATTTTTATTTTAGGCAAATATCTGGGGAACTGCAAGTAATGTGAACTACGGCTCCTTGATTTGATGTGGAGAGGGTATTTTGCTAGAAACTTATGAATAATGTTTTCAAATACGAATGAAATTCACAACAAAGAGGCCTCTTTCCATGTATGTAATGAAGTAAGCGAAAACTTCCTGCAAAGCAGGTTTTCTAGAAAAGTACTGCAAGACTTCTGCAGGGTCAAACAAACAACTCAGTTTCCAGTTCTTAGTTCTCTTTTGTGTCCTAGAAAATGTTCTTCTCATAAAAGCCTTTGTAGAAAAAAAAAAAAAAAGAAGCTAGAAATTAAACCAGAAAAGCTCTCAAGATGTATGTTTCTAGAACATAGCTCCTTTAAAAAATATTCCCGCTGGGTTGAAGAAGAATAGTTGATATTCCAAGAGCTCTTATCCTGCTGTCGTTTAGTGCCTTGAGAATGTTCTTATGCTTCCACATATTCTTTATCCCTGTATCTTCTCTGGCTTGGCTTTACAACATTCAAATGGAAAGCATTTACAAACGTGATCTCGCGTCAGCTGAAAGGTTGAAGAGAGGATGTGATTGTATCACAATAAGATCGTCTAGCAAATAAGGACAATGACTAAGAAAAAAAAAAGCATTTTCCAGTGACAATCGTTCTTTTATTTTAAAATACTTTATATCTACTAACATTAATGAGCAAGGTGAAAGGCAAAATTTTAAATGCTTCCTTATAGCTCAGAAATCAGATTTCAAATTAAAGGATGGGAAAATTGGAAATTTTATCTGATTACTCTTAAAAAAATATTCAAAGCTAGAGTCAAGCTTCTGCAGATAATCTTGGTTTATTGTCATTGAAGGGCTGTGGTAATAATCACACAAATGGACAGTTAATTTTTTTCTATCTATTTGAATCACTTTTTTTCTGAAATTAAGTGCTATATTTTGTGATGGTAGGTATTTCTCTCTACAAGACCTGAGCTGAATATTCTATTGAAAGGCACTGGACTAACAGCTGTGGAAAGCATAATTCTCTATTTAATTAGTACACTGAACTCAAGTAATGACATTTTGGGGGTTTTTTTTACGCTGTTCTACTGGTGAGTGTCAGGTCTGCTCTGGAGTAATTACCTATATCTCAAGAATTAAGGGAGGTTTTGTATAAGCTTTAATCAACCTATAGTTTGTTTTTGAAAGCAAAGTACTGTGTGACTAAAGATAAACTGCCCAACAGTCTTTGGCTTCATCAATGAAAATGCAAGTTGGTCACAGGTTTTGTCTTTTATATATGTTTTTAGAGCAGCAAAGATTTAACATGGGCCACAAAAGAGGCATTAGAAGACTGTTCTGGTTAATACTGTTGTGGTTTTATTTTGAGTTAGTTTATCTGAAATGCCATTATAGTGAGAATCAACAAGATCTAATATTAAAAGATATCTTCTCACAAAGAAGGATGGGTTGACCAACAAAGACTATTCTGTACGGTTCAGATACTTTGGCTACATGTTGTATATTCAGTAGTTATCAATGTACATTTGTGTCTTACATGCATAAGTTTTGATTGTTTGTTCCAGCATTTAAATAAACAAATTCTCTCCCATTATATGCATAGTAGTCTTTCCGCTTCCATGAATATGGATTCTATCTTTATTTTACAAATAAATCATAACTTCAAAATTAAGAAAGGAGCAGTATAACATTGCTTGTTTATATGCAGGCAGAAATACCTTATCTGTGATTGGGTTTTTTTATTATAATTTTGTTTGTAAAGCTCTGGAGATTCTAATGCTAATTTCATTGCTGTTATACTCCTGGATAATCTGTTCTGTGACTTTTTGCATTCCTGACATACAACATTCAGAGGTTTTTTCTTGGTGAAGGCTGCCGTTTAGTCTTGCTCTCACTAAAGCTTGTTATCATTTATCCTGCTCATCCAGCTGCAAGGTTTGATCCCTGTCCACTGAAAATCCTTAATGCCCCATGTCTTTACTTGCCTGAAACTGTTTTAATACAACTTTTTATTCTTATTTAGTAGCATCACCTGTTTTTAGCTTAGAAAGACACCAACTGATCATGTGTGTACAAACATTTGTAGCTTATTTTGTATTATGGTATGGTGTTAAGTATTTAGGAAAGTGAAAAGTAACAGAAGTGCAAGGGTAAAGCAAAATGGGAGGCAACATTGTGGAAAATAATATAACAGCCAGAAATATGATCTTTCTAACCAAGAAATATTTCTAATAAATTTCTTTTTCTAGGAAGCTAAATAAAACAGATGTGTCCTGATCATCCACACGAAGGGATATAGGAGAACGAAAAAACTTCTTTACCTGACTGTGCAGGGACTACCTTATCACCAGATGTGTCATGCAGGTTACGTACTTGTCATGGAATCATTCTTTCTTCCATCTATAAGGGAATGGACAAGCCAAATCTCTAGATCTTTAATCCCATAAATCACAACAGCTAAGCTGACAAGGAAGAGGTCAAGAAGCACTGGGACATGTAATGGTGTGAACTGGAAGTGATCTTCTTATACTGGCATAAAACTATAGCTTGTGGGTAGTTTTTTCAGAGTCTTTCAAGTCCTCTGGGCTCTCGGTTGCTGACAGCTGGTTCCAGAAACATTATTCCATTCCACACTTTCTCAAAACAAGGCATTAGTTCATAGTGATTTAAGTGGGCAAACTAGACATTGCATCCATGAAATTATTCCTAAGAAAGAAATGTGCCTGAGCAAAGAGGCACTTATGTCACCACTACACCTGTTTGAGGAACAATGGTCTAGAAAAAACACTTCTGAAGTGAAGCACTGCATGGCAGAAATAGGGAATGTTCGATCAGGTGCTCAGCTTCCAGTGCTGATTTTTTGAAAAAAGAAGACTGATCTGAGCTTGCAGACTTGCACGTGGCTGCATCTGTGCACACAAATCTGGTATTTATATAAGAAATCATTCCATATGTGCATATCTTCTTTAGGAAGCAGAAGTCAGTCTGCAAGAATATATTCCTTAAAACTGTTTTCCAGTATACAGCTTATTGGAAAAACTGAGAATTTCTAATATTTTTTCAAGCTAAACATTTGCTTAAGATCCTGCTGCTAAAATGGACTTTATAAGTTTTTGTGGTGAGGTTGTCAGTGTGACTAGACTCTGATTTAACTCCAAAATCAGACTGCAAAGTAGTAGTTTAAGAAGATGAACTTTGTAATCTGACAATGCAGAAAATAAAAAATAATTTACAATGACATTTCTAAAATGGAAAATTGTAATTTTTTCACTGTGTTTATCACAAATATATATTTAATGTCATGACTAGATTTATAACAGTTTTTAGATATCTTTGCTGTCAGGATGTTTCGTAATGGCCAGAATATTTCCTGCCATGTTTCACCTTTAATTTGAATGGCAATCACTGCTGACTGTGCTTCCTTTTCCTTCCAGAAAATTGTGTCTGCAAAGTACTGAGAGTTTTATACTTGATTAAAAAGGCAGGAGCTTTCTGTACTATCATCATAATTAGCCAAATGACCAGAAATGTCTACGAGTAGGGTTGAAGAGCTGTCCCAGTTCAGACCTCAGAGCTCTTAGGTTGAATTTAATGTAAGCTGTACAATCGTTTTTAGGTAGGAACTCCTACTCGGGTATCTTTACATCTCTTTAAGAGATTGGGCTGTGGCTTTTGAGTTCACCATTGGCCTGTGTAGATACTTCTGGGTCCCTTTTTGGCCTCAGTCATGCACCCTATCTGGAAAAGCCAATGTTGGAAACCAGAGGACGATGATATTTCTATTTGAATCTCTTATCTTAGGAGAAAGCTTTTCTGTCTGTTATCAGTTCATGCTATTTTTATGTAATACTCTATTTATAAGAAATATGTTTTAATGTTTTTGAAAAAGCGATATACAGACTACAATTACTGTACCTTCTACCTACTCAAATTTCTCTCCCCATTTTTATTTAGCTAGATCCAAGCTGATCTAGTTAAATACAAAAATCAGTGAGGTCCAATACTCTGAACTTCTCTGTTGCCTATATATGCTAACAGCAGAAATGACTGCATTTTGTATCATAATGGCTCTTGTTGCTCAGTTGGTAAAGGACATGCATGAGAATGACCATGTAAATGTGACCTGTTATTTAACTCTTGAACTAAAATGCCATCAACAACCACAGAGGCTGCACCAGGTGAAACAGCAAAGCAGAGCACCAGGGAGGACGTGATCCATGGGATGTGTCTCACAGGACAACAAGGATTTACGTCCAGGAGGCTTTTGGAGAAAGCAAATTGCTGGTGGAATGGACTGTCCTGTGCTATTGCCAACCCTCCTCTTTCCCCGATAGTTATCAGTGCTTGGGGTTTTTTCCAGGCACTGCTGTGCTGGCTGTGCTCCTGTTAATGCTGCTTAGGGTGCTGGAGGCCTTTTGGCTGCCAGGGCACGCTGCTGGCTCATGTTGAGCTTGCTGCCTACCAATACCCTAAAGTCCCTTTTTCTATCCTTTTTTAGCTTTTTGGTGCCACGGTTTGGAGTAAATTCTGTCCAAAACAGTTAAAGGAACATAAGGCTCCGCTGTGAAAAGGAATCAGTAAAAAAAGGAGCGCTGAGATCAGTATTCCTGAACATCCCATGAGATTCCTTCCTGATACTGGTTTTTTTTTTTTGGAGTCATTTCAGTATCTGACACAGAAGACAAAATATAACTTTTTTATTGCCCTGGAGAATGATAATTTTACTACCTGTTGGACTGAATGAATTGTCGGGCCACATTCACATAATTTCTGTGAGTTTTCCATTTATTAGGAAATCCTATTTGTGCCATCTCCTGGAGAAAGACAGGCTGAGGTAATTTAAGAGCAAAATGCCTACAAGAACATGTGCTGGAGAAAGAAGGGGAGTTAAAAGCAAAAGGGAAAAGACCCATCACCCTTATGCATATGGCTGCTGATAGTTCCAAAATTTAAAGCATTTAATAAATGAACAGTGCTCTGAGATAAAGTTCTTAGAAAGCCCAAACCAAACAATCCCCTTCACACACAAAGAAGCAAAACAGTACCTGCCCCAAACAACTATTAAATAAAAAAAAAAAGGAATTCATAAAACACCAACTAACTGGGTGGGAAACACAAAACTCTTGTGATGAGTGTGTTGAATTTTCAGCATTTTTGAAGGACAGTAATATCTTGTAATTTCCCATTTTTTCCCTATGACTTTCATGTTGATGGGTAATAAATGTGCAAGTCTGGTTTAGAAATCAGTGGCTTCCTTTCCTCAAATCTCTCAGAAGCATGACAGCACATATCTATTTCACATCACAGTACTGAGAAAAAAATGACACTCAACATCCTTCCCACAAGAGACAAATTGGAAATAGAATTGGAGCTTACTCTGAACTGCTTGGAGGAGCAAAACTGGCGGTGAAGTGAGTATGAATTTGCACTACTTTGACCTTGAGGCATCACTCCCGAGAGGCATAAACAGACAAATCTAGATGGCCAGAAAAAAAATCAGTATAAAAGCTGGTGAGGTATTGAAGGAAGTTTAACATACTTTTCTATTAGATATTTTAAACACTTTCTTTAAGAACATGTGAACAAACAGTCTAAAAATATCATCATAGGCTTTCAATGGAATGTCCACTTAAAACAATTATTTTATGTTTAATTTCTGATTTCTTTTCCCATTTCTCTATTATTAGTATTATGATACAAATTATATGTTGCCCTCATTAAACATTTAATGGTTCCCTTAGAAACAGTTCATGGGTTCCACATAAAGAACCAAAATCTGTAATAAGTGGCTTTTCCCCATCCAGACAGGTAATTCAACATGAAAGAAGCAAGGTTGCACGTCCCTTCTTGTGTTTCACAGGTCTTTTAGAACATTAAGATGCACAGAGCAACACAAGATACTTCTCATGCAAAATTACTTATCTTAAGCTGACTACTATCCTCACTGAATAAAAATCCATAATTCTGCTCTGTGGCTGCTCATTTGTTTGCTCTCCGTTAAAACCAAAACCAGCAGCTGATGGACTCTGTACTGGGTAGAAAGACTGAAGACTGAAATCCCATTTGGTCTGAAAGTTCATACTTGACATGGAAGGATACACATGAAGGACCAAAAGGAAAGATGTGTATCTGTTCATCCATCCATTTTTATGCTGCTCCCCTTTCTGTACTTTTTTTGATATGCTCTAAGAGTTCAGTCTTGGGTTTTAAGTTCAGTACTTCTGTCTGAAGGACATAATGAGATTTTTAAAAAACAGGCTGCGGATGGGATGGCAGTTTCTCAGTTGTAGCCCTTGAAAACTATTATTGCAGATTGATTGTTGACTTTTTCCTAGCAAACAGTTTTATATCACAGTGTGATCTTCTCCCCCCTTTGCGGACTTGAAGTTAAAAATAAACTGAAGTTTGCACAGTTGTTATTATATTTTCTCTTAACACATGACTGACATTTGGACAAAATCCACTTTTCACTCTCCCTTTCACTTTTTTTTTTTTCAAAATTTTATTTTTGCTACTGAATGTTTCTGAAGAGTATACATTAATTGTTTGTTTCTTCCTTCTCTTCCATCCTTTTTCAGTGGGTCTTTTGAAGATATCAAGAAAACAATATTGCATACCTGCCCACTGATCCTCATTTTGCTATACTCAATTATTTGAAAATAAAAGTCAGCCTACTTGTGCTGACAGGTTTTGCTGGTCATTTGTTTAACGGAGCCTTGGGCTATTCAACCATTTACTATTCTAGCTGAAGGCAGCTTGTGGCATTTTCATCTGCCAGGCAATAATCAGTGTTACCTTATTTTGTGCTCCTTGTTATCCCGGCCAAATGTGTTGAATTTTTTAATATGGAAAACCTCAAATGATATTTGGCCTTCAAACTAAGAAAAGTAAATACGAATAAAACAGTAGTCCAACCATCACACTGAATATTTTTTTGAATTATTTTGCAACGGCTTTCACATTTTGGTGAAATAATTATGAACTAGAACAATAAAATCTCTGGACCCACAATGCCTAGAGAGGATTCTGGCAGCTAGAAGCACAAAACCTGCAATGATTAGGCCTTAGTCCCAAACCAGTAATGAAGGCAACTGATTTTCAGAACTTGGCAAGAGTGCATTAAATACAGCAAAGACAGAATTACGTATTCAATCTTTGCTACCTATAAACAAGTTTTCATTCCCTCCTTTATGTTATATTGATCTTTGTGTGAGGAGACGGTTTGTTTTGAAGCAAATGTCTCCGAGACACTTTGATTTTCTATGAGCTTTCAGAGGAAATGTCTGGAAACAAAAAGGATAACTTCAGTTTCAGTGATCTACTGAACGCTGCAGCCGGGCTGCCGATGGTTTTGGGACAGCCCATTTGTATCTTTGGGTACGTTTTCACTCTGCCATAACCTGTTGTGTAGACATATGCTATTTTCAGTAGCTTGAGACCAAATCCTCCTGATTTTAGGAGAATGTGGGCATCTAAGTGTGATGCAGAAGATTGCATCACTGCTTGTGCAACCGTGGCACATCCGACGTGTGTTGTTATGGTTATTTACATGCATCAGGCCCGTGGAACAGCACAGAACATGCCGTGTCTGCAGCTACCCTGGAAGTGCCAGTTCTTACTTAGGAATAAATTAGCCACCTGGAAATTCCTTTCTGGTTAGTTAATCTTTATGCCATTAATGGGTAAACTGTATTTTATCATTATTTTCATAGGTTACGCTGTCCACAAATCCAATACTAAGAAGAGATGCGTTCAATAAAACCTTGATCCAGCAACCAGACATTTTTAAGAAGCAGTGAATTTGGCTCTGAATCACTCTTAATACATTTCTATAACTGTGCCTGCTGCTGCAGACATTTGCTGGTATTAAGAACAGTATGTATACTTGAAATTGGACTCTTAGTACTGGAAAAGATACAAACAAACTTAAAAACAAAACAGGAAAGACCATCTTGTACCCATGTTGGGATCTGGTTGGGTACATAAGATATATTTACGTAACTGACTAGATAATGTTTTGCATCCCGCAGGGAGAGCACGGAACAAGTGATTTCACTGGTGATCCTGCAAGGCTGCATTTGTTTCAAATCCTGTAGATACATGATATCAGCATAGTAACAAACTTCCACATAGCTTAATCCTGAGAAAAGCTGTTGTAATGTTCTTAGGCCGTAAGAGAAAGTCATTTGTTTAGTGACAGAGCCGTAACAACATATTTTGGAGTTTCTCCACAGCCTCTTGTTTGCTTCCACTAGGACACTGTTTTTGTCCCATATTTAGTACAATTCTGGTCACTAAGGCACAGAACAGTGAAAGTTGTTCTAGTGAGGAGACTGACATATTGCAGTTGTACAAAGGTAGTGAACTGTGACAAGAGTCAAGACAGCCTAATTGCCATTATCATTGATTTACCAGCAGTGTTTCTGGTGCTATTATGTGCCTAAATTAATCTGTCTGAAAGTAGCTTTCCTTGATAGAGCTTTATGAAATTAGTTTGAAGTATTTGTTCCTGTATTTGAATTAATGCTGCTTAAGAAAGGAATTTCAATTTTCCTGATTCCCTTATAGACCCAACCTCTTTGGAAGGTGTCAGCCCCAGGGCTTCCAAATCCTAACTTCATTTGGAGCCACTTGCAGAACTCCTTCAAATTCCCCTGGAAATCTTTGTCTAATGAATTCCTTCCATGTAACTGCCTTTTCATTTTTCCCTTCAGGATCCAAATTTAAAATATCAAAATATGATTTTTTTTTCCACAAGAAACAAAATTATGCACTTTAAAATCCGATGACATTTTTATTTCATTTTGATGTATCAAGAAGAAAACAATCTTGAACTGTCAATTTGGAACACAGGGAATAAAAGAGGTCTAAAATTGCTTTCTCCCATGGAAAGTTTGAGTTTTGATAAAAACAAGCTTTTCAGTGAGAACTCAGCTTTGAAAAAATGACAACAGTTTCCCAATATCATAAGTGTTGCAATTAATTAACAGAAATTAATAATCTCATCCTTGTCTGGAGTATCTCTCTTACGAGGAGAGACTGAGGGAGCTGTGTTTGTTTAGTCTGGGGAAGAGAAGCCTGAGAGGGGATCTCATCAATGCTCATAAATCTCTCCACGGCAGGTGCCAAGGGGACGGTGCCAGACTCTTTTCAGTGGTGCCCAGTGACAGAAGGAGGAGCAGTGACCAGAAAATAAAACACAAGAAGTTCCACTTCAACACGAGGGAGAACTTCTTTGCATTGAGGGTGGCTGAGAACTGGAACAGCTGCCCAGGGAGGTTGTGGAGTCTCCAAATGACATTCCAAAACCTACCTGGACATGTTCCTGATTCACCTCCTTGAGGTGACCCTGCCTTGGCAGAGGAGTTGGACTGGATGATCTCCAGAGGTCCCTTTCAACCCAAAAAATTCTGTGATTTTATTCTCTTTAAAATTCCTATTTCTTTTTTTTTTTTTCTGAATTCTAAGCACATGCTGTGCAGAGGAAAAATAAAACTACACATCATGAAAATGCTCATGTTTGTGTGGAGGCAAAATAGAAGTCATCAACCAAGCAAAGAAAAAGTTGCATTTTCCATCCTATGAACAGAAACCATGTTCTTATTTAGTGTCTGGAAATCTCAGCAGTGGTCAGAGTTGTTGGAGCCAAATACTGCTTTTGTATAACTTAATGCTGCCTCTTCTGGTACTAAAATGTTGAAACTAATTATGGGAGTAATATCCTTTATATGTAACCTAATCTTTCATTATCATCAAAGTAAACTTCCAATTATTGTTAATTCTAAGAATTACCTATCTATCTCTCTATCTATAAAAATAATGGTTTTTTAACCAGGTTTGTTTTCTTCAACATGGATCCAGATGGTTTAGATTTTTTCAACCCCATCAGACCTGCAGGATGACCAGAAACAGTGCAGTAAAACATGGTTTTCATCTGTAAATATTTGCAAAGCATTGCAGTCTCTTCATAATGAATGGTTGGAATAACAACTAAACAAAATATTGTGGCTTGTTTTACCTTCAGGCTTGTTTCTAATCATGTGTTCTGACTGCAGATTCTTATCTGTGTCCTTAGACTCACTTGTGATGACAAAACTTTGATCTTAGATATCCCTTCTGCCAGAAACATCCTGTGTGGAACTGTCAAAGTGTGCTTCTTCTTGAAGAATTATGTTTTGAGATATAATTGAAGATCTGCAGGAATCAGCTTCTTCCTGTTGGGAAGGATGCTCTTTCATTGTTTCCTAGATCTTTCTTACATTCTCTTACAGCATCTTCTGTCAGTTTGATTTTAAGGAGGACTTCTCTGTGTGATCCTCTGTGACTTGTACATGAGGCATAAGATGTCAGTTTTCCTAATTACTGTGGTCAGTTTATTTTACATCACAAAGAATCTGTCTTCACATTTGACTTTCTAATTAAAATTAATATAGAAAGTTCAGACCTGCTGTGAGTAAATATTGTATATTAATTTCACTGGATGCCTTAGAGCTGATGATGGACCAGAGTTGTTTTGATTTGATAGAAGGTTAACACAAAGAGAATTCAAAACTGTTTCTATTGCTGCTGTTGGTAAAACTACTCAGTGCCAAATAAAGAAATGCTCTCATCTATTTAGTGTGAAATTAAGGGTTAAAGAAGCCTGAATTACTGTCATATGTAGGATTTTTATTACAGAACATATGCATCTCAAATCTAACATCTAACTTCTTTGTTGGATACTTTTCATAAAAGCAGCTGAAAATATTTCTTAGTGTGACTGATAAATCTGTTTCTAATCAGTAAAATTAAGCACTGCATTCTTCTTCTCTAGTGGCCAAAATCCACCCCAAGTAGTAATCCTTCCTTTATAAAAGGAGATATCAAATCCTACCCAACTGTTTTCCATTGAGGAAGAGCAGTGGGCGGCCTCCTGCATCCCAAAGATTGTACGAGATCTCAAATTCTGAGAGCCTTTGGAGGAAATGCTTTATCTGTTTTACTCTGTACCTGCTCCGGATTGTTCTCTCCTCTCTGATTCCTTCTCTTGCACAAATTATGTCCTGATAATTTGTGCATATTTTCTATCATCTAATTAGGAAAATTTCCTCAAACACTTTCTCTGTTTCTTCTGGGAAATGTCATTACCACCTGTGGAGAGTGGGTTCTAGATTTTCAAACAGCAGTATTGCTGCTGCTAAAAGGGTTTCTCACATAGCATGTTCTGGAAATACTTTAGAATCAATTCAGAACAACAAAGCTTTTTACCTCCTTCTGGTCTCATTAATTTTTAACAAAAGCAGAAGAAAACATAACTGCTGTTTAATGTCAGGCAGGCAAACAGCCCTGACACTCTGCAGCCTGGGAAGAATCAACATTGCTTTTCAAAAGACCTGCATTTTGACTAGTCACTCTGGCTCAGAAATCAGAGCAGGGATTCTTGGCACAAATATTTAATATTAAGGTTAAGTTTATGGTCAGGTCCTTTATTCACCTGTGACAAGGAGGAGAAAGATGACACATCACAAAGATGCATAGATGCGATGCATACAAAGCAGATGTCAGTGAAATTGTGGAGCAAAACATCTCCTGTCCTTGCTACAAAAATAGAAAATATAAGCCAACTAACCACCATTCCCAAAAAATTAAGGTAAAATTATTTTTGTGTGTGTTAAAATACAGCTCGTTTTGAATCACTTCTTCAGTTCCTAAGATTACGTGGAAGTTAAGATTTTCTAGCATCAAAAGAAAGTACACGTGTTTAGGTAAAAGTAAAATGAACAAACCCACGAGTCAGAATAAAGGAAAAGTTTTTGTCTGTCTTTCCCCCCACCCATTTCTACTCATACAGGACTTAGAAATTCAGTAATATTAAAAAAAAAATAAATTGAAGTAGCATTATTGTTTCCTAAGTAGCTGCCAAATACAAAAATCCTATCTTTTTTTCCCTAGCTAAGAATCATTACAGCTACAACAAATCAAATATCTCAGGGAATTTAAGTTTTCCTTACTTCTGCCATGCATAGAAGAAATTTGATTCTTATGCTGACTTTCTTATAATTATTCTGATAATGTAACAGCTCACTGAGTTAGCTTCATGAATTTCAAGACTCTTCATTTTTCAGAGACAGGTAAAGAAAGCTTGTGATAGATACCTGCTAGGTGCTGAAAGCTTTTTGGAAAATTAAAGAAATGAACAGGGAGATTGCATTAGAACTAGGAAAGAACATACAGATGTGGAGGTGTCTGTCCTAATTTAAGAAAAAGAGAAAAAAAAGAATAAAATAATATTTTTAATGTGATTAAGCATTAAGCATTTCACTAGGGCACTTTCAAAATCAGAATGTTCCTAATAAACCGTGTTTTTCTGGCCATCAGTGATCTCTGGGAAGGGACTTCGATCCTCAGTTCCTTTTCTACTGATGATGGGTAAAGAACACCCTTTTGTAGCTGATTTCATCTGTCAGTTCAATCTTCTGCTACTCCTTTGAAGTCAGAATTATCTAATTCCTCAGTTAAATCAAATGTCAGTTTCTGTTTTTGTATTAAAAGAATTGTATAAGACACACTGAACATTCAGTGCTTCAGTGGAGTGTTTATCTTTTTGTCTCATTGATTTAGTAGACAGTTTTCTCTTCCCTTCAATGTCCCTTTTCTCTTCGAGATGCCTACTGTGCTGCAGTGTTGGGGTTTTTTTCACAATGCCAAATAGTGTCTCAGCAAGCTTTAAGATGTGCACTTTATTATGAGAGGGAAATGTCTCTCTGTCATGTACGTGATTTCGGATTGTTTTGTTTTCAGAAGGATAATGCTGCTTGGGGAATGGAGGTCAGACCAAATATATCACATCAAAACCTGCAGGTTCCAGAGACAATGCCTCGGCTTTGTCTGGCTTTCAGGGTAAAACAGCTTGTTAATTGAATGCAAAACTGAAATGCCAGATAAAAAACGCTTCTTCGAGGAGCTACAGTTTATGAAGTTGGATTTTGGCACTGAAGAGGCAGTATCAACAGAAATATCACTGCACAAACCCCCAAACTGCACTTTACTCTGCTTTTTATTACACAATGAATACTCCCTCATCCTCTGGAACTGTCGTTTCTTAGGTGCTTATCTGCGGTATTCCGTGATTCACAAATCACCGGATGAATCATTAACTTCACAAAGGCCTTTTTCATGTCACCCTAAGTACAGGAGTACTTAATCCATAAACAAAGCTATAATCCTTGGTTTCACAGTTTCCTGAACTAACAACTGAACCTATCCTTCTGAGTCAGGGTGCTAATGAGAAAATTGAACTGAAGCTTCAGTGTTACTGGATCAGGTTGAAAATATGATTTCAGTCACTTAAAGAAAACTGTATTTCTCCCTCTTTTTGGATAAAATGTGGTCCACTAATCCAAGAATAACTTTGCTCATACTTGTGGTTCGCAGTAGGGTGTGTTTGGGGATGTGTTTGGGACCTAGATTGTCTCAAATAACCTTTTTATTTTAAAGGAATGTGAGGGGTTGACCATACCTGGACACCAGGTGCCTGCCAAAGTAATTTTATCACTCTCCCTCATCATCTAGGGAGAGATACTGGAGTCTTTTAATTTTAAAATCATATCAAACAAAACCAGATCACCCACTTGGTACTGGATAAAAATAACTTCCTGAGGCTTAAGCATCAGAGGCTGGGATTATGTTTTAGTTAAATCCAACTACAAATGTTGTATCAACATAAACAGTCTCTTGACTCTTACATCTTCATTTTAGTTAGTGATTTTACCAAAGACTTCTATTCAAGTCCACCAAGTCAGTGATAGCCAGCAGACAATGTGGGTTTATGATTGGATATTAGCATGGTATAAAGGTAGATGGAAGAACTTGACAGGATGAAGGAGTTGGGGTTGCTCATTCCAGAGAAGAGAAGGCTCTGGAGAGACCTTATAGCAGCCTCCCAGTACCTAAAAGGGGCCTACAAGAAAGCTGGAGAGGGACTTTTTACAAGGACATGGAGTGATAGGACAAGAGGGAATGGTTTTAAGATGCAGGAGAGTACATTTAGATTAGATGGTGAGACACTGGAACAGGTTGCCCAGAGAAGTTGTGGATACTCCATCTCTGGAGGTGTTGAAGTGGATGGGGCTCTGAGCAACCTGGTCAAGTGGAGGGTGTCCCTGCCCATGGCATGGGGCTTGGAACTGCGTGATCTTTACGGTCCCTTCCAACTCAAACCATTCCATGACTCTCAGATAAATGCTGCTGTAGGAATCCATGTGCTAGACATTATGCCGAGAGTGACTGCTCCATAGAGATAAGTTCCCTTTCTCTTCCTTAAAGTCTAAAAATATTCTTTGTGAAAGATGCAAGTGATGAAAGTGAAGTGACATTTTTTAACAGATGTAACAAGCCCCCAATTTATAGCTTCAACTAAGAGTCCTTCAGAGAAGATGTCTTGATCTGAATTAATTTTAAAATTAATAATGGAATATACTGAAGTGGCTTCTCCACCGAAAAGCAAAATGGTACTTTGCCATTAAAACCCTACAACGTGTTCACTACACTTCTAGGGCTGCTAAATTTTTGGTACATTTAGACCAGGGAAATGTAAGGAAATGGCATTGCAAAACCAGGATATATCTCGAGAGGATGCAGCTACTTTGGGTGCAAGTCCTTGGAACTGTGACCTGTAGCATAAGAATTGCATTGCTACTTTGATGGATAATTACGTAGATGTCTTTTTATATGCAAAATCTCTTTGTTTTCAATAGGCTTGTGGAATATACTTTTCCTGGAAAAGCTTATCTAACACCCATTGAGCTAAATTGAAAAATTACTATTGATCTGGATGAGAATGAGATCAGCCCCACACTGGGAAAAATGACACACGTACATATAGAATAGTTAATGTAGAAAAGTAATTACTTCTTGCTTGATAATTTAGTATAAATTTAGCAATTAATCACCAAGAATTAATGATAGTTTCTAGAATTCTATCTTACATTTCAAAGTGATTTCTTAGTTTGTCTACATCTATCACACACTATTATTCTTTTTCTTCTATGAAATGAAATAATTCTAGAAAATGTTTTTGCTCCTTTAGGTACTTTAAGGATTTCATACATCACATTAAGAGTTAAAAATCATATTAAGCTTAATTTAAAAGAAAAAAAAAGATATTATTCCATACTTGGAGTAAAGGGATAGTGCACTATATACATAAGGACATGGTTTAACCAAATATAAGATGTTGCAAAGGTGACCAGAGGAAGTAACTGGCACGACTTGGAATGCCTAAGGAGTTTTGGTTAGTCCAAAGCCAGCTATATCTCTGTATCTCCCTGGCAAACAGTGAGCCTCAAGTGCAATAAACCTTACTGTACTGATGGAAAATTAACTTGTGAATAAGCATGCAATTGTTGTGGAGGTAATCACTTCTAAAGAACATAATCTTCCCGTGCCTGGCTTTCTAAAATGGAATAAAATTAATTACTGGAAGCAAAACGTCACCATAAAAAAATATGTTGAGGTTTAAATCACCACTGAATGCATATGATTTTTTTTTTTTTTTTTTACAAGGTGTCTCCTAAATTTCAATGCAATTTATGCAGTATGTTAGTCCTGGAAGAGAAGAGAGAAAATCTGTATAACAGGAGCTGGATGTCTTCATATCTGAGGGGTTTCTCATTCTGGTAGACTTCAGTGGGCATATGGGGAGCGGGGCCTCCTGCCTCCTGTGTGTGCTGAGCAGATAAGGAGCAGATTGTGCTGATGGCAGCGTTATCTGCTCCATCATCTCCCACACGAGCTGTGACCCATCATCACCAGCACCATGTTCCAACAGCCAGTCAAGACAAAGGGGGATTGGGAAGGCCTGGATTGTGCCTGCTCATCACCCACAGGAGTGACTTTTAAATCCCTGCTGTGATTCAGCTGACTGCTACATAGGTCACTCAATCTGCTCAAAACCAACCACAACAGCTGAGTAACAGAAAAAACATAAAGCATGGAAATGTTCAAGGAACTGTGTGTTCAAAACCATTCCAAGTTTTGTCTAAAACTCAAACTCTCCTTCGTGGTGCCAGTAATGAGGAAACTGGCAAGTTTTATGTGATTATTTATGCACATTATTGACTTTTATCCAGAGGACAAGAAAAATTATTTGATGTCAGTGATGACACACTGAAACTCCAGCTGAAAGAGAAGCAGAACATTTTGCAGGAATGAAGTCTTCCTTGGCTGGACTCTATTAGCAGCAAGCTGACTTACAGGAAGCTTTGACACACAGTCTAATCAGATTAACCCAGAGGAGAGATGAGTCCTGAAATGCCAACACTGACAAATTGCAGGTATGTGCTGATGAAAGCCACGCACACTTGCTCTCTGCTGATCTTCTTGCTCAATATGGTACATGACAATGAAGATCAAAACCAGAGACAAAAACAGACAAATCACAGATTGTGGAGGTATGAAAAGGTATTGTACCTTTCAGCATCTTCTCTTTGTCAACACATCCATCTCTTGAGGTGTGTGAGATATCTTGAGATATCTATTTTCACCTTAGGTAAGCTGCCAAGCGTATGTGAAACGAGCAGTGCAGTCGTGTCCATCTGGATAGCAAGGCAGGCAGTTTTGAAGGCATTTCTTTAAAAAGTCCCACAAGCAACTAAGTGCAAGGACTCCACAGAGTGATTACCTCATCTTTTATGCAGGTTTTCTCCTGACTGTGTGCTAGAGCTAAATCTGCTCAATGGATCAGATAGGCGTTCTGTACACTGAAACTGTAGCAAATACCTGAACAGATCTTGGTTTAATTGGCAGGTTGCACAGTTTGTGATACAGGCTAAGCATCAGCTCTGTTGTACAAGTCTTTCAAAAACAACTACTGGAGGCTCTGTCTGTGCCACTAAGTAACACGAGACCAATTGCTGCACCAGAGGGCAAGTGATAGGACACAGCTTGCATCCCCATAGCCCTTTTCCCTCCTAAAATAGGGTTATCTTGTCTATACTGCCTATGGAGATTCTGAGTACAGAGATGTGCCCCCCCTTCCCCCTGCCCACCTTCGCCCCTGCCCCGCTTGACCGCCTTGTCCTGGGGTCTTCCTCATCCCCGTGGGCTTGTCCGACCCACGCTGAGCTCTGGGCTGGCCCTGGGTGCTTGCACTCCTGTCCTGACAGTCCCCTGGCTGCCCTTCTCCAAAGGAGCAGCTGGTGTGGCACACGTGGTGAAATTATGACTTTATTTACACATTCAAAACCTGTGGTTTTCTCAGTTTTGCTTTGCAACTTGCACAAAAAAACAAACAAACAAACAAACAAAAACCAACCTAACTGGAATTTATTTTCCATAATATCTCATAAAAGTAATGCCAGCAGGTAATTTTTTTTAGCAACACACTATTAAAATAAATATCAGATTTCAGGATAGATTTTATGTTTTTCATGTTTGAAAGTAATCTGAAAAATGTCCTCAATTTATTCTGCATATGGAAATTAGGTTGAATACAAGATTGAACTTTCTCCTTTACTGTATGAAATATAACCCACAATTTTATTGTGAGCTTTCTAGCTGATATCAATACTATTGCTTCAAGATAAAGAAACTGAAGATAGAGAAGCTTTATATATGCTTTTTATACATAAACATTTTTTACATATATTTTAATACATACAACTTTTCCATCTTCAACAAATAGTTTCTGTCACAAGGAAATAAACAGTTATACCTAAGGTCATGTGGTGTCCAGAAAATTTAAGTTATATCCCTGGGGTTTTAATAATTTATAAATTTTCCAGGCATACTTCTACTGAAGACCCAAAAGGGTGTGTTTGTTGCTTTACACAGTTTAAAATTTGAACAACTAATTAGAAGAAAGTATCATTCTTGATAACATCTTTGGATGGGACAAGGGTCAGAGAACCAGCATGCAGTAAAAAAGACAAGTGTTTCATTGTTAGTAAAATGGCTGCAAAGAAATAACATGTTTTTTAGTATGCCAAAGTGTAAACCCATATCTTTAAGAATAAAAAATGCAACCATATCTGGAGGATGGAAACTCTGTAAGAAATTTGGGGTTTTGATAAATAATGAATTAAACTCAACTCAAGCTCCGAGTGCAATGCCATTATTTGGATACATGCTGAAAGAAAGATCAAGTTACATGAAAGCCATCTTGGCTTCATTTGCTTTTTTCTGTTTGTTTGTTTGGTATTTTTTTTGTCTGTTTGTTTGTCTTTGGCACTGAAGTAATTCTTTAGGAGTATTTTTTTATTTCTCATTGATTTCAGTTTAAAAAAAAAAAAAAGGCAGTGGCCTGAGGAAATTTATAAAAAAAAGCTGAGACAACTATAGAAGTGGAAAATTCATCTCACAGTGAAAGAATCAAGGAATATAATTTACATATTTTATGAAAGAGACGTTAAATGGCAATTTTATTAAGCAATTGATTCAGACATGGTCATATAACATGTACGTTCTTTGTTCTTCTCTAGGCTTCAACCAAAGCTGCTGGTATAAGTTTATATTATTATATGAGCAATTTAAAAAATGCCAGGGAACCTTCTTGACCATGGGAATCTCAGCTGTCTCTGTTATTTTTAACCTGTCCCTGCTGTGATTTTGGTCCTCTCCGTGTAGGCCTCCTGAGCAATTGCCAGGCCCAGCTCAGGCATCAGCCTGGACCAGGGAATGTTCTCAAATGGCACTTTGGATGCATCCAGACTGCTGTGGAGGGTGAGAGCCTTTAAAATGTGCTGTAACATCTCCTCCATTTCAGTTGGCCTTGATGCCAAATAATGGTTTCAGAGATTCATGAATTACTAATGCACAAGTTTGCATTGTCAGGGCCTTAGACCTGAAACATCTCCAGATGAGCTCTCCAGGTTTGACACTTTCCTGTTTTTACCATATCATTATGCAGGCTGACATATCTAGTGGCCAATTAAAAACTGACATCAGCTAGTAAATTGTTTAAGTACCGGAGTTAGTAACCAGAATTAGTCTTCATTTCAAATCATAAATATTTTACAAACCGTCTCCAAACCTGAAGGTGAAATGTTTCATGTTCAAGGCATTTTAGAGACACAGACAATTTAGAATGTCAGAATATATTTGTTTTATACTTAATTTTATTTTTTATTTTAAAAATATCTCTTCCAGCGGTCCAAAGGTTCATCATATTTTTCTCCGGGTCAGAGGGCAGACCCAACAGTCAAAAAATAGAAATGTGTCCTTTCTTTTCTGGCCTTTGAAAAGATACGAAAATAAACATATTTTACAGGTTTTTCAGACATTGAATACAATATGGCAAAATGAGATTAACTCAAGTCTGCTCTAATTTTTGGCTGAGCACAGGAAATACTGCTGTTCCACTACCATGAATCTGATAACGTTAGGATATCACGGTTAATATGTAGCTATATTAGGATTTTGCCTAAATAGTCAAAATTGTCAAAAGTCTTATTTTGCCAAATAAGATGAACGCTGCATTCCTAGCCTATCTATGAGGCACACTGCTCAGCATTGCAAACTGCAACATTGTACCTCATCTCTTGATTTAATTAAACACTCACCTGCCCGTAGGAACACTGACTCCATTTAACTCCAGCATATTTTGCATGATGGAGTGACAGAATCGCAGCCACCTGGAAAATGCTTTAAAAAAAAAATACCCCAAAGTTAAATTTCAGTACTGTCCACTAAAAGTATTACATTTTTAAAATAAAATATAACTTTTGAGTTATGGAAACAATGTTTTAAAATTATTGAACTGAGACCAACAGTTTTTAGATAGGAGCTCTTCTTTTCCCAGATAATGTGCTGGAATAGTTGTCTCTTGATTTGTGACTGCTTAAAAGAGGAGCAGTAAGATAACAGTTGTTTAACTGTAGGAAACCAAGTTTTTCAGCTACAGTGCTTAAACAGGCCATGTTTAATTTGCATGATTGAAATTGTTGTGTAAAAGCTGTGGAATGTGGTAAAAGCATAGAAGTTCAGTGATTCCTGAGCTGCTCTCTGCATGCCAGGCAGATTGTGGTGACACCATAGTGCATTGCTAGGGAAAAAAAAAGTTTCAAAGAATGATTATGACAGGCAATTTCGGAAGAAAAAACATTTCTCTAGCATTAGAGTGACGTGATATCATTATTTATTGTTTGAACAGAAAATGTAATGGTATCTGTTCATTACTCTGCCAGACTTGATTTATCTGGGCTTTTATCTCTTAAGGGATTATAATGACAGCCAATATTATTATATAATAAATTATGTGTTGTTACACCACACAAGTGAATTTGGTAATCAAAATACATGTTGATATTTCACTAACACTTACAAGCACCATGCTTTTGAAATTTGTGAGATTTGAAAAAAAAAAAAAAGTTTCACTGCTTGAGGAAGTGTCAAAATTCACTGTTTTCCTAGGAGTTTGTGGTTGGTTTTAATAAACATTTAATAGCAACTTGTATTTGTAATAGAGAGCTTTACATGAAATAAAATCCTTAATTACTTAGTTAAAATACTTGCGTTTTTCCATTTACATCTCAATAGTCACTCAGCCATCCTTTGATATTGTTATAGTGCACTTTTGACCAAAGATATTGTCTGTCCTTGAAATGTTTAAACAAGAAACAAACACAAAGCAGGAATGTTGGCAAAACAGGTATTGAAACACACATATTCAGAGTGTTACTTTTAGTAGTGCAAAGAAATCAATTTCTCTCAATGAAAGCAACAATAAAATAGGTTCTGAAAAAGGTAAGAGTGATCTCCCTCAGGGGATAAATCACGGCTCACCATCAGGAGAGCACAGAGGTCCTGCTCTCCCTCCAAATCCTCCCCATTCCACAGCCTCTGGAAAGGCAAACCCTGGGCTCAGCACTAAAAAATTTGCACTTCCTCATTCCCAGCTTTGCTCCTGGGGGCTCTGGCAGAGGAAGGGGTGCCTGGTCTGTAACCACGGACAGGTTTGAGCAGTGAAGCTGAGGGAAGGGCTGAGGCCCAGGCTGCCACACTCCTCGTCCTCTTCAGAAGCCACTGTGTTCATGAGCAGGAGGGTGTTGCCTTTCTTTGGTTTTAAAATTAAAAGTTAAACACGGTTAAGGGGAAAAGGGGTTTTTATTTCGGTATTTATTTAAGGATCCTTAGATGCACCACTTCGTCCAGGCGGAATGTGCCGAAATACACCCCGAAATACACACACACGTGTATACAATTTATAGGCCTTGCAAATTAACATATCTATCACAGATCCCCAGTGAGGAGCTCAAATGAACCCTTCATCCTGAGGAATTTTCTCCTGGATGGGCCTATCTTAGTTTACAAGGTATGTTTTAGGGAAGACTTTCGTTTCTCAGGATAGCATAGGGCTTTCTGACTTCCAGCTGGAGACTTTCAGGATGTTTGGTCTCCTGGCTTAATGGAATATTGGGTTTTAGCTAAGTTATCAGACTTAAGGAATTACGAGTATGTGGGCTAAGAGCACTGAGGGTACATAAAAGCTGTATAAAAGGGTATATAAAAGGGGTATAAAAGGGGTATATAAAAAGGCAAAAAATCATCATGGCATCAAGGGTATCTGAGGTACTGCCCAAGGAGCCAAAGGAAAGTACAAGAAGGTGCCTATTAAACCAGCCCTGGGCAAAACTGAGAGATTTATCGTTTGCTTGCTTTGTTCCCATCATTTCACCCACCAGCATGTGAGTTACATCAATTCAGGCTCCTGAGGCCTCATTCCCATTTGTTAGAAGGGCACTTCACATCACTCTGGTAATATAAAGAGGCATTAAAAAGGGAGTAATTTATATTTACATTATTTTTATGGCTCTGCTGCTATTAGAAGGGCGTAAAATGGCATTAAGTGAAACCACTATCGGGCTACTTAGGGTCTTTACTTCCAGAGATTACAATGCAGAGCCTAAATGACTAAGGGCATGTAAATGAGCACGTCTAAGAAAGGCATCTCTGTGATAAGGTACATATTGGAAAGGCTGGGAAAAAGTACTAGTTTAAATCTACTAAACTCACTCATAAACCCCTGGGATGCAAGATCTGCTGGAGTAATGCCACTGAGTTATCTGGAAGCTGTTAACCTTTTTCACAAGGCTATATTGAATAAAATGTTGCCATCATCAGAAAGCTGTTTGGCAGTCTCCATGCTGTAAATAAATTTGAGATAAATATATTGCCTACTGGAAGTATATTCGTTTTATCACAACACCACAGAAATCTCAGAAAAGTTGTCAAGGATGTACAATAGGCCCAAAATTGATGAACTTGGCAGCTGAACGCTCTTCCTGCTGACCTGGGATGTACAGGCGAAATAATGCTGGAAATGCCTAACCTCCTTTTATGTGTAACTTCTGAATATTTGTACAAATCCAGTATAATTCTGAAACCTATTTTTATCTAAAAAAATAACACATTGCTAAAAGTGGCCTAACTGTGCACTTTGGTTTTCTACGAATAATATTGCAGGATTAAGAATGAATTTCTAGGTTTCAACCAGTACTAAAATGTGTGAACTCTTCAGTTATTTCTATATTTTTGGCAACTTCTCACAGAAAGTAAAGAACAAAACATTTTATGAACACGAACCCCTTTTACCTGCGATTTGTACTGTTTGGTGACATAAAAAAGCATTACTAAAACATAATCAAGGAATGAAAGTAAAAGAAAATCCACTTGTTCCTGCAGCTTGTACATATCCTTTCATTCAGTATCTCTACTATTTATTTTCCCTCAGTATGTTTTACATTTATTAAGGCCAAGTTTTTCATTGCTTGCAGATGGTCTTTCTCCATTCTGTTTTGGTCACTTTGCAATTTGCTGTGTGTTTATATTTGTCTTCTGTCCTTCCAGCTTCAACCTCACTCATATAATTAAGAAAGAAATAGGGGGAAAAAACAAACAAAAATTGGTGGAAGTAGCAAGATGCACATAAGAGCTCAGTGTTCACAGTTTGATTGAATAAAAATCTCCAAACCAATGCACATAAAACTCTCTTCTGAAATCCTAAAAATAACTGGACTTTGGTATAGCTACATGAGAAGTCATGAAGTACTAATTAAAGTCCTCTTTCTTCAAAAGATGACGTCATCATCTTTTGACTATATTGGTCCATGGCTCATACCTATAATTTGTGAACAATAATTAAACCATGTGAGAAATAACCCCTGCAAGTCTGTTCAGTAGCTAAAACTTAATGCAGTCCAAGACAGACTTTCTACAGGGAAAAATGGTAAAACCAACTAATTTATTTATCAGTTGCTCACTCACATCTGATAGACACCAGCAACACACCCACAAACCTACGAAACAGCAACTGAGAAATTATTGACATTTTCAAAAATGCTTCTAATGATGTGTGTAGTTTTCAGTCATGTGGAATTTAATATATTTCTATATTCAAATCGCTTTCACAAACCATTCCTATAACAAATGTAAGACTGCTGGGAGACTGTAAAAAGGGTAAGCCTGGCTCTGCTGGTGCTAGAACTGTGAAAACTTGGCTCCTCAGGGCTCCCTTCCAGAAGGGACAGCCTGAATGGTTTCTGTGTGTTTGCAGCATGGATTTTGTGCTGTCTGTGGGACTACTGCTAGTGGCTCACCTGTGGGAGCCTGAGAGAACTATCCCTTCCTCAGAAAGAAGATCACAATGCTGTGGTCCTAAATGCAGTTAGGATTTGGGCTTTCTCAGATCTTCTAATGCTGCTGAAAGGAGCAAACTCCCTAAAGGCTTGGACAGGTGACTAACCCTCTGGGCCTTGAACCTCTAGCTGCCAGGATTATGAGCCATACATAAACACACAGAGAATGCAGCTGTACTTCAGGTGGGAACGATATCATGATGAATTCTTTAATTTTAAACTCTCGCAAGAGGTGTTGTCTGGCTCCTGAAAACATCTGTCACTTTCCTGCTCATTGGAAACTCTTGATGTAAGAAAACAGTTACAACAAAAACTATCCCAGCTCGGCTGAACAATTAATAAACTTGCTGTTCTTTTTCCACTTTCAATCATTATCCCCCAGGGGATTCTTGGACTATACCACTATTTTCAGATTAAAAATTTAAGACAATAAGGAACTGAAAGTAGAGTTTATTTGCCTCTCGGGAGCAAGTAGCCAGAGATTGTTGTGTCCATCAAATCTCTGCTCACATCAGTAGACAGCTGAATGGTCCTAAAGTAGCAGAAATTGCATTAGCTTTGTTCATATCAGTGTTTCTTGCAGCTTCACAGTCCAAGGCCAACAGCAAGTGCTCACTTGAGCATTCATCATCCCTAGTGGTTCTCCCAGTGTATAATCCCAGCTTCAGCACAGAGATCTTTCGTTTGAGACTGCAGAGACTGGTAAATTCACAGCACGATGCCTGCTGCTATTGGTTCAGGCTGATGAACATATTGCACCCATTGCCTGATATTCAAGTCAAATTCAAATCCTTCAGAGCCATCACTGCAAATATAGTGCCTGAAATTAAGACCCACTGGAGTAAAAAGTTTTGCCATACTTCAGTTTGTGAAAATTTAGTAACAGGAATGTAAGAAATATGAAAAAGGTTCTTAGGAGCAATAATTTAGCATAATGTGTAGCTTGGATGTTTTAAGTAGATATGAAAGCACTTTCTGGCAAAGTATGGAAATAAATACTTTTTTCATGTTTTTGTGGGATTTTTTTTTTTCCAAAATATAACTGGTTTTACCTGGAATTTCATATTTAATTCTATGAATTTACTTTTCTACAAGTGAATGTATATAATTTAATTTATAATTTAACTAGCTCTGAAGAAAAGCAAGAAACTAAACTTAGATGCTCAACATTTGAGATGGTTTATTTTACATACTAAATGAGTAGAAAACCACTTTTTTTCACTACCCCTCCCCACCCCCAGCGTGTTTGTATTATGCCATTTTAGTGAGGTGAATGGGGCAGTGGAGCAATCTGGGAAACTCCAGAGCCAGCACAAGGCCAACAATGGGAATGAGTGTGTTTAGGAACGGGGAAAGGATCTTAACTTTTTGACACTTTTGAGACAGGGTATTTTGCAGTGCCTGGCGAAATTATGTACCAGGACATTAGTTAAGGTGTCAGGAAAGTAGATTGTGAGCTTCCTTGCTAACCTGAATAAATAAGGAAAAAAACAGTAGAGGATGAATTGAACCTTTTCTTTCTTTTAAAAATTGAAAATGTGTAGGTTTTCTTTGATCTTAATTTTAAATACAACTAAGAACCAACTATTTAGTTTCATGTTAGTATTATTTAATATTCTTCAATCCACTTGTAAAGTTTGATATTAAACATAAACCATACTTTAAACATTCCCAAAATGAAAATGGAAAGCTATCAATTAAAAGGGAAAAGGAAAAACTAAAAAAAAATTACTGAAGCCTAATTTTTCCCCCACCCTTTTTTTTTTGAGACTGAACATGAAATTGCAGATGGTTTCACTCCTTGAGACTTTCTATTTTCAGTGAATCATTAACTGATGTAAAAATGTGTGCCCACCTTGTGTCATTAGAGTTTGCCATTGTACTTTGCCCACTAGTTTAAGCCAAGTAGACCCTTTTGCCAGTATCCGATTTCTGTAAAATCATTTCTTTGAAGTGTGGTCCTTTGGTTTGGCAGAAGCTACCCGAAATTTGGCAGGAGAGCAGTCATTGGGTCAAAGAGACTTTTGCTATCTCTAAGAAAATTCCTTTCTGTTTGGCTGGGGTATAAACCTCTGAAAATCAGAATTTCCATGTGCTCCGTGGAGCATTGTCAGGGGCTGATAAGATCTTTTTGGGCATTGTATCATCACTGAATCTGCTCCAGTACCAAAGGCTTTGGTACATGCCAGATTCAGAGAAAATGCTGCCAAACTCCACTAGGTTTCCCATGTAATCTGTGCAGAGCTACATCTCCAGAAAAGGCATTCTGTCCCTCTCTCCAAACATCCTCTTGGTTAAGAAAACTGACTTGTGCTAGTCTTATAATTACAATTAAGGAATTGGGAAGATCCAGCCTACTGCTGCCCTATTTCACTGATAAAGTTAAAACGAGATGAAGTTATCCATGACAAAGGCAGGAAAAGGAGCAGAATTCTGGTATGTCAAGGCTTCTCCAAGCAATTCTGCTGCCTTTCAGCACGAAAATGCTGGATCTCTGTCCTTGCCTGTGCTGACTCTAACTGTGAATGTGACTCACTTCCCAACTGTGCCATGTCTTTGCAAAGCAGGGCAAGTGAAGGCTCCATCACTGTACTGAATTCTGATATTTGTTAGACCATCTGTATTAGACTCTTATGCATCTTTATTTAAATAATTTGTAAAACGGGATTTCTTTATCTGCAGTTTTTCTGGAGGTGGTGGGGTAACATATCCATTTATAACAATAATGCAAATTTCAGCCTGGCAGTGACAATCAGCTACAATACATTCAATTCAGAGAGGAATATCAATTTTGTATCCTTCTCCGTTAAGAACAATGGAGTTGAGTGACTTTGTATTTTGTTTGCTATTCCTTAAAAATAGAATAATGGTATTAAAAGATATCAAAACAGACCAAAAAACACATTAGACATAGACTTTCTAGCACTTTCATTTCCTAAAAACAGCATTCCTCCCCGCCCCCCCCAGCTACACAGTTCTGTTTAAAATGACATCTAGTTCTCTAAACACTTTTCTCTGGATACATTTCAGCTGCACAGCTTCTGAAGAGTTCCTCAGTTACTGACTTCCTAAGTTTATGAATGCTGACATTTAAGTCAAGCTCTCGTTCTGGATAATTAAGCCTCCTTTGCAGGAATTCAAACACCTGGCTCACTTCTCTCTCCGGACCATGATTTGCCCTTCTGTCCTTTGCAAATTTATTCTCCTTGTTGTAACATTTAAAGTACCTTAATGTTGTATTCGCTGGGATGGATCCTCATGTGGTGAAAAGAAAACTCATTTGATGGATTGCTGAGAGCTACTTCAGTATCCAGCAGAATTAATCTGGTTGAAAATGTCCTTTTTCCATTCTCTTGCTTAACTTACATTTGCAGAGAAATTCAGAGTGTGTTTTGTATGCTGGCTGCTCACCTGCAGACAAATCTGTGTTTTGAAATTTTGACTAATTAACTTACAATGTGTTCCTGGTTTAAAGCCTGCTAATGTATGAGAGCATTGGTGGTGGCAGCAGTGTTGAAGAAAGATGCTGTGGGTCTAAGCAAGTTATCTTGTCACTGTCTGGGACCTGGTTTAAAAGTACCAAATACCTGTTTATGAGGAGGAAAATTTCAGTCAGAAGGTGAAAAGACAGGGATGTTTTGGAAGACAGGAGGAGGCTCTGCTGGCAGTGCTTAGGATGAATAGTATAATGTGTTCTAATGAGTGTCAAAAAGCAAAGTTACACTTGATTCCTGCCCAGTTTAAAATATTCCAGTAAAATAATTATTTTAACCAAAGACACGTCAAGAACCATGTTATTTCTCTGACAGTGACTGCAAAAGAAAGTCTCTGGGAAAAAGGCCAAAAATAGGTGAATGCTTGTTCTTTATGGTAGGTTATTTGGCCATTTACTCCGGGGATTTGTGAGTTCTGTGTCAGGAGGACAGCAATATTCCCTGCATTTCTTATTCTAGTAAACTTTATAGTACAGCATTATTTCCAGGTTGTGCCTTTTCAAGATTTATTTGTTTATTTTAACATTTATTTTGCAAGGAAATACTACTGAACTGCTCCTGGGATTTCTCATTTTTAAAACTTTTTGTTAGAGTTAGAAGCTACATTCAGCTTAGGGCATAGTCTTGTTTTTATTTTTATTTCGTCTATTCAACCCCTGTAAACAACAGGTAAGCTATCAGTAAATTTTTTTCTGTTTCTTCGAATAATTAACTGAGACAAAGCTTTTATGTGACGATGAACTAGTTTCAAGTTAGTATGGCAACACATCCTTCTTAAAAATATTTAAAATTGCTGTTTAAGAGAAGATCTTGAAAAATTAAAAAAAGCTACTGCTCTCTCTGCAGGTGTCCTTCTGTAAATACAAAAACCCCCTGTCTACTAGGTTTACAACGAGCATATAGTAAATGTTTGGTTCTTTTTTTCCTCCTTTCTTTATTTGAAGCTGGTGTTTGAATCAAAATCCACTTAAGGCAGCAAATACCATTATCACACTGTGCGACAATACACCTTAGTACTATAATTGAGATTAACTTTCAATCACTACAATTTGTGAATCAGCAATTTTGAGAGGCTTCACTAGTTTTTCCATGTGGAAGCAATCTACCCCCTGCTTACAAAATGATGCTTTTCTTTGGGAACACGGAAGACAGTGGAGTGGTTCTTTAAAAAACCTTTGAGACAGAACATATGAAGCCAAATATAAATGAATGAATTTACAGTGAGATAAATGTGATTCTTATTCTTAAGGCTTCAAACTAATGCCTTTTTTTGGCTTTTGGAGTGCAAGGCAAAGTATGTATCTAAATAGACTTTATACTTAGATAAAGGAACATTTTAATAAAAATGATGAGGTGTAAATCAGGTGTAAATTTCAATGTCTTCTATTGGCCTAGTTGAATTTTAGCAAGTTAATAGTACAGCCTATGGATTTTAGTACTGACTTCAAAGCAAGTAAAACCACATCTTAATGTGAAGGGACAGATTAAAAATGAGGAGGTAAGACAGACAGATATATAAATTTCACTTAAAGAATCACCTGCGAAATAATTTGAATCAACAACTTCTCAAACTACTTCTTTAAAATTTTAGAAAATTATTAACTAATGTAAGAGTACTTAAAGAGAATGTAGACAGCCAAGAAAGATTTTCCTGACACATAAAGTAATGAAAACATAATTTATGAAGTCTGTAAACAAAATAAAGAGTGGCCAAATTATATTAATGTTAGGCAGAACGGTTTGATGATTTCCATGGATATAAGAGGCCTTATTCATAAAAGAAAATGTGTTAATCCAGTATTTGATTTTTCCAGACATTCAACTTGATACTACATGACATGAAGGTTCATAAGTTTACATAAATAGACACAGGGAATTGATTAGATGGATTAAGTACTTGACAGATACCATGATGTAGCTGCTGAGTAGGATGTACAGAATCATATCAAGTAGGGTTCACAGACATCAGAGCTTGTTTGCTTTGTGGTATTTTCATCAGTGATCCAGATGATGCTGCACAATCCTGCTGGTGATGGTCAGAGATAACAAAGAGCTGTGGGATAAGACACAGTATTAAAGCAAAGTAATCTGAACCACTTGCATAGAAGACCAAATATAAGGAAACATCCATAATTTAGCCAAATGCACCTGGTACAGTTAATCTAAGAGGATGGGAGAGTCTGTCTTGGGAGCTCCAATAGTTCACTGATGGATATGTGGGTAATCCTGGATAATTGCCTCAAAGCAAGCTCCCAGCAATCCTTAATAGTACACAGCTGAGCATGTGAAAGGCATTGCTGTACGAGACAATGGCTCACAATTGTTTAATAGCTAGAGAGTGAAAACACGCATTTTTCTGAGAGCTATTATCTGATTCACCTTTGAGAAGAAACTGTTTTCCTTATGTTCATAATTGTTGACATGCCCATATATGTGTTCTGAACCCTTCTGCCTTTAAGTGGGGAATGTGAGGTAGTTTTAATATGAAGTTTGACTGAAATTAGCTTCTCAGAATGTGTAAATAAAGGACAGCCACTGAAACATGATCTCCTGCAGTTCTGCAAATGGTTACAATTATATTGATATTGTGTTAAACAGACAATCATAATAGACACAGTAGAGGCATGAATTCTACAATATTTTACCAAGGACTTTATGTCAGAAAGGAATCTTTTGTATTATCAAGTTCAGGTTCCTGGATAATACAAGCAGCCATGATAGGCAAATCATTTCAGACACCTTAAAAAAACACAATGAAATTCCTGTATTTGCAAGAAAGACCAAACATCACAAATTAAAAAATCCTCCTTCACTGTGAGATTTGTTAGCTGTGATCCAGGTTTTATCTGCATAGCTACAAACTTTTACACTGGGGCTTCTAGTTCACAAATCCTTGGTTTATGCAAGCTTAATGACATCCAGTCTTGCCAAAGCTTGCATTTATTATCCGTTCTGAAAAATTGGTCATGACAAATGCTAGTTTGTTCTGAGACGCCAAGTTTCCCTTCCTTCATTGTCTATTCTCCTGGTTGCAGAAATGGTAGTTTTCAGTACAGAATAAAACTTCAGTGATTCAATGTTGATTAAGTAAGGGCTGGTTTTTGACATACTCCTACTGAGAGAAACCTTGTACCAGGGAGGTCCTATGAATTCAAAGTGTTACTTTCAGAACATAGTGTTCAGATAAAGGGTATCAGACCTAAATAATTAACTCTTTTAAGTTGGGAAAATAACTGTATGATGCCCTTGGTACTTTTCAGTCTTTAAACACGGGTAAGGACGCAGCAGAACACTCAAGCCATTCAAATCTTGAGTGACTTTTTAAAATCCACTTCTTTAGCTTTTAATCTACTGAAGTTTTGTGTACTTCAAAAATGCTGGTTACTTTTTATTTGTAGCCTTTTTTCTACTCTACTTTTTTCTGCATAATTTCTTTCATATGGTTTAAAAAGGCTTCCTGTGCATGTAGGAGTTTCAGCATTGGAATATTACACTTCTGTTTGGCAAGGCAAAAGCACCTGTTCTTACAGAGAATCAGCTGGTGTCAACAAACTCCACAGTTAGCTGGAAATTAGGGATTAATTTGACTGGTGTTTAAAAGAGTGTCAACACATGAAAGTATTTTCTGTATTTGTGATCCTCCAATTTTTGTGCCCACATAATTACATTCTGTGGGTTATCTTGTTAACATCCTTCTTTCCCTGGCTTTACTGTTTGTTCTGAGTGACTTTTTTCATCACGACACTCTTTAAACATCCCTCTGTAATGAGTCTGTACATCCAGCTGCAATCAATCTTCTGTTAGATATTCACAGACTGAGGAGCCTTGATGCTGTAGGCTGACAAAGAAATCCCCTTTTCCACTGAGTGTAGAAGGAAAAGAAAAAACCCAAACAGTAATGGTACAAACACTAATTCCTACCGATTTCTGAGATGTCTAATTCCCTTTAATTTGTTTGGCTCAAATGATTACTTCCCCATGTGTCTTAAAAGGACTGCTCTATCAGGTAGTATTGACTGGAGTAGTTGTGCGTCTAACTAGGTTATTTACAGAAAGTGCTCTTTAACATGATTATTGTTGAGAGACAAATTTAGATTAGGATTTGTGTGTGTGTTATCAGTATCTTAGGTATCTGTTTTGGAAGCTGAGCTTGGTCCATGAAGTTTCCCAGACAGATCAGCTTGCTGAGATATCCCTCTAGACTGGAGGAAAAGATATCTACTTTTTCCTTTAAGCATTGTGCAGGTTTAGCATAATCAACCCACTTTTAGCACCAATAATTTGTAGGCGCTGTATTTTATTCTAGATATAAAGTAAATCCTGGTCTATCTATCTGTCATACTGTTCATTCTTAGGGTGGGAAGAGGGGGGAAGAGAAACATCACTTTTCTGTGGATAATAAATATGACTGTTCCCATCAAATTAAATTATGAAAGAAAAGCAGATGTTCCAACATTGGTGAGTGATTATGTTCTGAAAAGAAAAGCCTTGACAGACAGGGCAGAGCAAGATTTTAGCTGATTGATTTAAAATGTATCCTTGATGTGGTCCATGAGTTGATCACATGATTCTATGATTGATTATGCAAGTACTCTTGCAATGAAGAGAAGGTGGAAAACATGGGAAAGTGCCAATGCAGGACTTCTTCAAAACCAGACCTGTTCTTGTTCAAACAATAGTTCAGCTTCTACCTTGTGCAGATCCCACAGATATCAGGGAGATGAGTAAGATTGATAGTGGTAATATTCAGATTGTAATACAGGTCAAATTATTGAAGAGCTGTTTTAATGGAGGATGAGCAATCTGAGAAAGAGTTGGTTGCATTCACATATAATCTGCAGTAGGTTACTGCAGGAATTGCAGTATGCTGTCCATCAGCTCTCTTATAAAGCACGTTGCAGTTGTTGTATTTTGTATTTCACTTTTTGATAAGTCTTTTGCTTGTGAGAGAAACATAATTTTATGCCTCCAAAGCAGAATCTTCCTTGCCCTCCGACTTGCTGAAACCCTTCCTAGCCCTAGGTGGCAGATTGCTTAGGTGGGAGCCAGTCTGGCACAGGTGGCAGCTTGGACTTTTATCAAAAAGGGAAGAAGAACCTTTGATCTGCTCATATCTGGTTCATTAGGTGACTTTTTTTAAACAAAACTGGTAAATTCATGCCCATTTGCGTGGACCTTTGCCAAAACAGGCTTACACTGTAAAGTTGGCTAATTCCCTCTTCTATAAACATGTTTGACATTCTTCAACCTGTCGTACTACTAACTGGTGGTGAGAGAGAATGCAGTTCTGCTGAGATACTGAATATACACATACAAAACAATTTTCACCAAAAACTTTGCCCCATCCTAAGTTCAGAAGGTATTTTTATTGATAGATGACATATATTCAATATAAAAATTTTCTGTGAGAATTTTTAACATGATCTTGGTTTAAAAATCCTGGATTTGAATAAAAGGTTAGATTTCTTGCATTTCCTTGTGGAAATTTTAGTGCAGAACTCCATGGTATTCAGAAAAATATATTCCAGAGTATAAAGCAGACTAAATTTTTTTGTCCATGCTTAAAATAAAGATGAGGTCAATCTCCACGTGGTCCTCAGGTCCATTTTCTACTCTTTTCAAAAGCAGAGCTAGGTCAGATAAGCTAGATATTACTGCAAAGGCCTGTCTTGTGTTGAGTGTGGCAAGCCAGAAGCTGTTTTCTCAAAAATCAAGATGTTTTGGAATTTTTAATCCCTGAGCAGTCAGTAGATTCAGAGAAAGACTGTCTGGAAAAAGAACATTGTTGACAAAACTGCCCGATGGATTCTTTTGTAAAAGTCTGCCTCAGCACTTTTGAGAGCTAACTTAGCAAGGACTCTGGAAAGAACAGAGTTGAAAACACTAAGAAAAATTAAGGGAAGAGAAGATTGAGGATATGACCATCCAATAAAATAGTGTTGGGATCTTTGTGGACATGAATGAAGGACATAGAAGTTATCCCAGAAGACAGGCATATCTTCCATCTATTAACCTTCCCAGGGTTCTAGTTCATAGCTCCACTGCTATGAGAACACAAGCCGCAAAAATAAACCATGGTTTAGACATAGATAATATCAACAAACATTGAAAAAATCAGAAAAAAAAGTAAGACACTGGCTGTCCTGAGGTAAATTTTTTCTTTCTGAAGAGGGAAGGTAAAAAAATTGTCTTTAACTGCATTCCTAGCTCAGCAATGATACCAGCATAAAAGAGTGTGATACCTCCAGAAACTGACAGTCAAGTTTTCATTTCACCAAAGTATGAACCTGGAATTCATAAACCATCAGAAAGCATCTCAGAAAGGGATCATTTCTTGATTTGTTTGGTGGACTAATCTAAGCAATAGGAAGGAGGAATTAAAACATATGAGGTACTGACAGTGGAAGGAAAAGCACTAATCAGCAAGAAAATAAAGTAGCCAATTTGTTTCATGTTGGATGATTAAAACCCCTCACAGTCTCTTATGGCAGCTGATTATGATAATAATGCAAGACCACAAGCTTATGTTTTTAAATTATATTACACCTGCTTTTTATTGGACACATAAGAATAAGGTTTACTTTGAAGCCGTCTCTGAAGGTGAGGGTTTTATTCCTGTTGTGGTTCAAAATGTGTATTGTTATAGAAACATCATACTAATAATCAAATGAATGATTTTGGTTCCTCCCCTCCCTTCTGATCAAGGACCCATAAACCCATGCCTACGTGAAGTTGCTGTAGTTTTTAATATTTATCATATCCTTATTTCACTGACTCTGGCAAGTGTGTATATTTTTCATCTGTCAGTTTGCTACCATAATTCAGTGCTATAGTGACAACGAGATGTTAAAAAATCATTTGGCTTTCATGTCCTACAATTTAAAGCTGTAGATAATAGAGTAAATCATGTATATCTCCTTTAAAATACTTACACTAATCTGTTCTTAAAATCCAAACCAAGCTCTTATGCTAACAGAGAGGTGCATGAACACCTAATATTTTGCCTGCATCAGCAAATTTAGACATGCATTTTGTAACTTCTACTCTGTAAAGGTATATTCTTTTTACTTTGAAATGTGCATTTCTCTCTTACTAAAATAGGGGGAAAAAGGAGGAAGAAAAAAGCATGTAGTAATTAGAGTTTAGTGATCATCATGCATCCTTAACTTATGTTACCGTATCTTTTTCCTCATTTTGAAAATAGTGTCCAGCCTTTACAAAAAACCTTAGTTTTTCATTGCCCACTTTTGCCCAGTTATGGCAGAATTTTCATTTGCTTCACATAAGTAGTTTATCATTACCTTTCATTTTACAAATAGCCTCTTCTGTTATTTGGGCATAGTGCATTTTTCATCACATTATTTTCAAAAGTCTCTGTGGCCTATACATTTGGAGGAACCTATTCCATGCTTTGAAAAAGTATCTGCTCTGTATAATTTGTTTACTGAATATGGCACGTGGGGTAGTCACCAGATTCTAGAGGATAATCCACTAGAGTAGCATTTCTGTATCCAGGGATTTTGGTCCATTATTATTGATATTCTTCCCTAGACGTGGTAAAAAATTGTAAAAAATTGAGGTGTGTGTGTAGTGTATCAACTGCGTGGTAACCATGACAGTGATTTGGTTCACAATAGAAATCACAAATATTGAAATTAGCTAAACAGTTCCTAAATTGCCAATTAAATAGCTAATGAGTGAGTGTAAATGAGTCAGGTACTCAGTCTTTGCTCCTGAGCTCTCTTCATCTTCCAAGTATTGGATTTGCATACTGGATCAATCTTCTAGAAAGGGAAGTACGACGCTAGGCAAGAAGAAATTCCAAGTGGAGCAAAAGAGGTAATTCTTTGTTTTACAACTCATCTTCCTTAACAATGAAAGCATCAGAATCAAGAATGATTCAATAAACAACTTTTTGTGCATGTGAAATCAATGACAGCTGCTGGACAGGGTAATTTGTAACACTGTTCCATGCGAATTGCATGTGTTAATAATTTAATAGCTGGATTTTCAGCAAAAACTTTTAATTGCCTAGTCCATTCCATTGGGACATCATTAAAATAGGCATTTTGCAATGCTGAAGACTAAAACCAAGTTCTAAAAAGTATGTTCTCAGTCACAGTAGAGATGGACAGATCTAACCCCTTCAAATCAACAAGGACTGAAAGTCAAGGCTACTTATGACCAGAAGGTGTCAGAACAGTAGATAAAAGTATCCACTTCCTAAGTGCTACTGAATTATTTCTATTTGGTGTCACAAAGCTAGTGGATTTTAGCTTGAATTCCAGAGGATAAAAGGAACCTGAGCTCTTCTCGTGTCCTTTGCCAGCATAATGTGAGGAGCTGATGAAGTTCCCCGTGCAGCTGCATGTAATGTAACTCCTCTGTACCTTAAAGAGGGTTCTACATTTCTTAGTTTGTTTGGCTTCACTGATGCCAAATTTCACTTTAAAACATGCTGTAACTTGGCAGGAATCCAGTGAGCTGTAATTTCAAAGGGTCTTTAGTAGCACATGACAAGGCAGTAATGAAAGAAGGGTTGTTAATCAGAATCATCAGGGCTCCTAATTTTATTAGAAGTCTAACTTCCCTGCATCCCCCCTCCAATCTTAGGAGGTTTTATTTACGGCATCTCCAGCTTCTTGGAGATGTTAGAAGTCACTGTAATGTCATTTTTGTGTGATTATATGAAACTGCTCCTACCAGAGCCCATATTCTGTTCCTTCACCAGGGCTCTAGAACATAAACTGTTCCCTTTCTGACAGGCGAGCCAATACTCTCCATTTCTTGAAACTGTAGTCTTTCCTTCCTGCCTTCCTTATTTATCCTCACACTCCTTCTGTTCCATAGAGCTTTTTCTGTCTTTCCATGTTTCATCTTTCTTCTTTTTTTTTTTTTCCCTTTCCCCAAATGGCTTGTTATAAAACATATGCAGTCAGTAGTTTATGGTCTAATGTGAGGAAGTGTCTTATCGAACCCTTCCCCTCTCACCTTCAACCCTGACTCCTTGAAGGTGTTCTCACCAAGTATTCTCTTCCTTGTGAGAAATGACAGTTCTGTTGAATCTTTGAGAACAAACAAATAGTTCCTCCTCATGTGGCATGCATTTCAATCAGCAAGGTTGTTACACAGTTACTTTAGGTTATGACCAATGAATTGCAAACAAAGTAAACCCCAAGGAGTCTGCATAATATAAAATCAAGAATCAGCCAGATTTTCCAAGGGTGAAAATGCAATTCCACAAAATGCTGGTGTTGACGAACGTGAAGCTTTGGCAACACAATACCTGTAGACAAACTTTATATATTTTAAGCTGTTTGTGAAGCTTACCTCTACTCCATGTGCAGCAAAGTACACCCTCAAGTAAGGACGCTGAGCCTATATTTAATTTCTTTTTTTAAAGTGCTCTTCTGGTGGTTTTTTTAAGGGTTTCTTTTTTCATGTGGATCTTCAAGCTGCTCCTCAGTTACAGTACAAATGCTAATGACACATGGATTTCACTTACAAGTTTTAAAGGGAAAAATGTGTAAACATTACTGAATATCTTGAGATAGACCACATGGGAAAACCTTTGCATGTTATATGGAAAGGGAGCTAAGGTGAAGGGATAAACATTGGTTCTATTATACTGTCTTAGAAATATTAAAAAGAAATTGAGAGGGATTTTTTTTTCTTTAAAGAGGTTGCCATTGATCTCTTGAAACAAGTGGTATTTGAAGATCAAATACCACATCTGCTTTTAGATGCAAGATTACTTGAAAAATCTACAAGGCACGTTCTGGTCATCTTTACATTTATCCTTGACTTTTGCACTGTTAAGGTGGTAAAAAGAAATTAAATCCCGTATTGAGGTCTACCAAGATACACATTTTCAATAAATATCAATATAAAAATTTCTATATTGTGTGTTAAGTGGGTTCAGATTAATTCTTTCCTTTCACTGCTTTGTGAAAAGCCTAGTCACTGTGAAAGGAGACATGGAATTTCTGGAAATAAGGAGCAGAGTCTGTATCACTCCTTTGCCAGGTGGTAGAGCAGCTTGCTGCAGCAGTTAAAAGTCAGAGCCATATGGCTCTGATCCACTGCAACTGCTACAATGGACTGAAAAGTCTGGAAAACAGAAAAAGATGAATGAAAGAGCGAAGAAGTAGTCAGTTACTTAGACGAATGTGACAAGGGCTGCTCTGAAAAACAAAATAGTCTCAATCTGTAGAGTTTGATAAGTATTGACTTTGAAAAGAGTAAACATACAGTCTCTTCCAGCTCCAGGAAGATATTTGGGCACATGGACCCTCATACCTGGGGGACTTCTCATCAAAACTGATGGATATATAAGCTTAGAGGTTTACATGGCCAGTCTTGGAGAACAGGGAATAACCCAGCATGGAATGCATGGAGGCTGTGTTTGGAGTCTGTCCTTGGCAGATGTAATCGTGGGTAAGGGAACTAATGAACAAGCTAATCAACTTGTACATGCTGGATGGATCTGAGGGAAGTCAGAAGAATTATACTGACTACACCAAAGGAAGGTCTAGCCCAAATTCAGCATTTGTATTTAAAATTCTTAGATGGTTATAGTTTAATATTAGTGTCTTCCTTCCTCCAACCTCCCCAAAGCTTTTACAGTAATAATTAACAGAAGTGCCATCTTGCACCATTAGAACAGTTTTTTGAAAGTCTTGGCCAACAGCTTCAGAGTATTTTGCTTCCTGCATTTATGTTATGAAGGAGATAGTCTCTTTGACAAAATGGAAAGTAAGTCTAAAATATTATAGAAAGAAAACTCCAAAAACTGTCAAAAATACAGCCTGGTGAGATGGGAAATTTGTCCCTGTTTTGAGATGAAGAGAACTAGATGCCCTGGATCCTCAAGGATGATCAAAGAGCTTTTAAAATCAAGAAGTCAGGTGCTACTATCATAAAAAAGTAGGATGCCTTTCCTTCAAATTTAAAATTGGCCAGATCAGAGAAAAAGGTGTTCATACACTCCTGTCCTTCCACCCCCTGTGTCTTCCTGTGAGTCCTGGCCTTCCTTTTAGTCCTTCAGTGCTCTTGTTTCCTGCATTGTAGCAAACTACCCAGTGTCCCTGACTCCTCTTTGTTGCCCTGGTTTTTGTAAGCCTTCTGTTTTTAACCTTGGAGTCAGATTTTTTCACACAGATTTATGTAAATAATAGCCAGTGTTTACTTAACGGTATTTTTTGTTTTTCATTCCTTTTGTGATATGAGAGTTTTGATGAGCACCTTTCTTCTCCAGTGGGACTGAGAAGGAAGTGACATGCTCTCCAATCCCTTGTGGAGTTGGGACGTGTATAAGAATGAAATAATGTAAACAATAAAGGCCATTATTCCTTCCTTTCTGCTGAACCTGGCAGGTGCGAGAGCGTCTTTATTGTGTCTCCACAGACACAAGTGGTGACCCCGAGTCTCGAACTAACACCTCTTGAAGTCCAATCCTTTCTGGGTACCAGTACGGGTGTTGGGCTCCTGACCACAGTCTCACATCAGGTTCTGTCTTTGTCCTCTGACTCCAGATTTCCACACCATAATCTCCTAAAAAACATCTAAAATTCCTATAGGTGACATAGCATGTTTGCTATCAGAATTTTTTTCTTCAGAGCTCACATACATGGAAATAAATTATGTAGCACGGACTGTGGAAGGTTTTGGTATTGCAGAGGTATTGAAAACAAAAAGCTCATGGCTATGTTTGAAGTGACTGACAAATCTTTTAAGTGAAAATATTCAGCACCATCGCCTTTGAAATTTACAGAAAGAGGGGTTTTCTGGTTTATAGAAATAAATTTTTCAAAGACCTAGCAACAACATCAAACATTCAAAGCTCCTAGGTAACAAAAGTATTGGTCTCTACTGGATTTTATCATGGTTCCACAGCTATCCTGTACTGGGTTACAGTGTATTCTATCACAATTTTCATGAGCTGTTGAAACCAGATGTAGCAATGTTCTTTGCCTCCTCCCTCTGGACTATCTCCTGTAAATGGGCCCAACAATGCCTTTCATGACCNCTGTTATTCCTATTCCCCATATCTTTGCCTGAAAACCCCCTCAATTTCAAATTTATAATAATCCGGAGGGAAGGGGATTGCATTTTCCATTCCAAGGGAGTCTCCTGCCTTGCTTAGTAGACACCTGTCTTTCAAACCAAGACACATACCAAATTTATAATTTTACATCAGTGAAGTTCCTCAACTCTTGAAGAATTCTCCCTCTTCACAGGAAAAAACAAAACAAACCAAACAACCAAAAAACAAGATGAAGGAGTCTAATAAATAAAATTGTTGACAGGTAAAAAAGGATCAATATTCTCATATGTTCTATTCCTCCTCCGCTGTGACCCACAAGTGGCAGATTTTTTAAGTTTTAATCTAGAGTTTTGAATAAATAACTAAAAAAACAACAGTTCAGAATTACACCAATTATGATTTTTAAAAGGTTGTCATCTTGCTAGTATTCTCTCATTAATGTATTGTTCATTTGACAATTTTAACTAAATTTGTGGTTTATACTTTTGTTCAAAGCCTTTTCTTCATTAAGTATGCTAAGATTAGAGTAATTTTAATTAAAGAAAATTTGAATCAAACCTCTTCTATCCAATTGTAAGAATTCTGATTCAACAGGTTCCTCACATTTGCTTTTCTATTTGCATAATGTGATTGCAAGAAAAAAAGTGGGTTTTTTTACCACAAAAACACCATAATCAATTTTTTCAACAATGCCTCATGTAGCTATTGAGCCAACATGAGAAAAATTGGATCTTTTAGGTAAAAAAACATTGGAAAGGAAATGTAAGCCTCTGACTTTGCTAGTGTTTATCTCTAGGGACTGATCAAAAAGATTGCAATAAATACTCCAGTTCCATCAAATCAGGTACTATATTAAAATTATACATAGTGCTCAGAGATAAAGTAATTGCTTTTATTAGTACTTCTTTTTTTTTTTTTTCAAATATCATTTTTAGGCTGCTTGCATGTCCAGAATTAACATGTAGTAACGTAAAATTTACATTTCTGTTTTCTATTAAGTGGGCCAGAAACTTTCCCAGTTTTGTCTGTGTTACAAGAGCCAAGTTTCTGATTCTCTGTACAGAGATTAAATGAGCAAATGTGCCTTGAAACGGCCTTAATGTGCTTTGCCTTAGTCACATTTATCTTGATATTGCGATTATTATGCAATGCTTAATCCTTTTAGTGCAGTGCAACAATTCAGTGGCCAAATGAAAGGAAAGTGGGATGTGTTATCCTGTTGCTATTGTTAGAGAAGTAACATTCTCTTCAACTGTTATACAGATGATGATTGTTGAAATAAATGACCTATGCCTAATGTTTTACTATTCAACACAGCATAAGCTGATGGAATGTGAAGGGCACCACAATGACATTAGTGTGTTATCCAAAATATAATTTGAGAGTAAGTTCATCCACTTAATATTTCATTAAAAACATTCTGTGGAATACAGGAGAAGGAATATTTGCCTCACGCTTGGATTTATACAAGCCTTTTCTCTTTCTCCTGAGGTCAGCTGCCTGACTAAATAAATGTACTTTTATAAAGCAAGGTGGCAGCAAGAAACTTCTGACAGAAAAAAAATGGTCTAGCATGCTCATTTTTCATGAGAGCAGCAAAAAGATGAGATGCAAACCGTGACACACTCTGCCTTGATTCCCTGTTTCTACACTCAGTTTTTACCCACCCTTACCTGTAGCACTTGTTGTCTCAGTTTGTATTAAAATTACCAGGTTTTCTGAAACCCATCAGTGCTTTGTACTGAAGTATTTTGGCTCAGGTGTTGAAAAAACCTCATGGTTAATATAACTCAATAACTCTTTCACCCTCTGTAAGATTTAAATCAAATGTGTCTGGGGATGCATTTGTAGAGGGGAGATTGAATCATCATCTATGTCCATCTAACGTGAGTAGTCTCTTTTTAAATAAAGTAATTTTTATCTCTCCTGGTCTTGCCAGAAACTGAAGTCTCTGATGGTGTCGTTTACTTTAGCAAGAATGTGGATTTTCTTTTAACTGTGGACATCAGCCTATAGGAACTGCTTTCCTTGATATATTTGCCTTTTTAAAAAATAGTTTAGCAGCAAAAAGCATTTAGGAAACACCCTGAGAATAAGATGTCTCTACCTGTGACTGCTAGAGGGGAACTAAGCAGTTTCTAAAATAAAAATCAATAGGAAAGCTGTCAGGCACTGGCAACTTATTTACAGGAAAAAGAATCGTCTTTCATAATTTCTTTAGTCTTAACTTGATTTATACAGATGGACTTTTGCTTTAATCTATTCTAGGAAAATAAATCTCCTATAAGAATTTTTGGGGGTTTTGTTTACTAATGTCTATAAAACAGGTACAAGTTTTTACATGTATCAAGGATTTTCTAAAAATCCAATTTCCTAATTATATTTAAATCTTTCGGGTTTTTGGCTTGGGTTTGGGTGTTTTCTTGTGTTTCTGAGTTTAGTATATGAAGCTAAAAGTGCATTATCCACTTTGTCTGTTCTGTAACTGACCTCTTTAAACTCTTTTGTTATGTTTTGCTCTTACCTGAAGCTGATGCATCTGGGATCCCATCCTGAGACCTAGAGGACTAATAGCCCTGAGAGGAGTCTGAAAATCTTCTTTTAAATTATAAGACCTCGTCTAGACTGGGATTACTGCTATAAATGTTTGTTGGCTAATTCTGATGAGTCCTTTAATATCAGTTTAGATAAGGTGGCTGTGTCCTTGGTAAAATTTTCCTGTGCTTTTTGTAAATGTTGTGGGTTTGGTCCTATTTTTTTTGTGTGTGTGTGTGCATCTATTTGCATTAAAAGAATGCCAATTCTACTCATTCATATGTATCACTTACTTTGCACAAATATGTAAACTAGCTGCAAGGGGGTGAGTAATTAAATCCCTTGTGTGTGAGAGAGTGTAGGTGTAGAACATAATTATTTGATCTCTGAATAAAAGACCTATAGAATAGGCATTTTGAGGGAAATTTGGCACTTCAATCCTGTTTTAATAGGAAAGAAACCATGAGTGGAAGAGGAAAAGATTTCAGAATGTTTGGAAATCGTACATAAGTAGAAATGGTAATATTGCATTAATATAAATGAAAATATTACATAAGTAAAAATTTTAATATTTTCAGAATCATTTTGATGGAGCACGATATGGAATTAACTAAGAGTCCTACTATTAGGAATACTGACAAGGTGTATTTCAAGAATAAAAAAATAATAATTTTGATGTTATGGTAGGAATAAGCCATATTATCAAAATCCTGATCAGAGACTTGGATTCCTAAAGAATTATCAAATTCCAGTTCACCTTGACAAAGAAAGAAAGGAAGACAGGAGGAAGAGAGAAGTGATGAACGTCTGGGCAGAAATCTCTGTACATTAACACATACACACAAAATTAGATGGTGCTGCAATTCATTTTGTGCTACACTTTTACAAATAAGCATGAAAATGTTTGAACACTGCAAAGTGTGTCACGAGATAATTTCTTGTCTGGGAAGAGCCAGTGGGTGTGCAAGAAGCTGGCTGTAACGCCTTCATTTCCACTGCATTTGCATATAGAATATATGAAATAATAGCTACTATTATTAATGGCTATAAATTATTATTAATAGTTATAAAAACAATATAAATAAAAACAAATAATAATAATAATACTATTAATAGCTATAAATAAATTATATAAAGAAATATATAAATATATAATAATATAAATAAATTATATAAACAATAATAATTATAAATATAAATAATATTTAATGATATTAATAATATTTATTATTATTATTATTATTATTATTACAACTACTATTATTATTGACACTCCCAGGCCTCACACCCCATGAAGGCTGCCTGGGCACAGCAGAGCTTTGTGCTGTCCTGGTTACTCTGCCCCAAAATGCACAGTCCAGGGCAGGGAGCCATCCAGCCCTGCCAGCTTTGTGCCACTGGAGGAAATATCAAACTGCTACGACAAAAGGTCTGGCACAAGGCTAGGAATTTGTCTCTAGGGGACGTCAGAGTCCATTCATTATTACCTGTGACTTTAACCGAAAAACTTTTTTACAGATTTTCTAAAAACAACTGAATAAACTGTTTTATCCTGACTAAGGAGTACACTTAATGGTGACATGTGCAGAAGTGGAAAGCAGACTAATCCAACAAAGGAAACTCAGTTAAAAACTGATTTGAAATTTAAAATTATCAAGGCTTTTACTGCATTTTTCTTTATTTATTTATTCTGTCGTCAAAGAGAAGTTGCCAGGGAACACACTCTGCCAGGACCCTGCATGAATCCACTCTAATTCCTTTTGGGAGCAAACACAAAACCTTCTATAAGGCCTTGCTACTGCAAATACTGTGACTCACTTCAACCTGCAAATTTCAAGCAATTTTTCCCCTCTTTCTCCATCAAATAAGTTAACTAAATTAAAAAGAAGTCTCAAACAAAATCCTGCTTGAAGTAATGTTCTTATGTTTAAATTGTGAAAAGCCAGACTGAAAGCCAATGTGTATTTCAGCTGTTCCTTTCACGTGGAAGGTGTCTGGCTGCTGCTGGGATAGTGACACTGGGAATTTTTGTTTGAGGTTTGTGTTCTTTTTGAGACATTCTTTATTACTGACTAAATTTATATATGTAGAAACTTTTAGAATATGAATTCTGAAGTTTTCCACTGGGGTTATAATCAAAGAACAAATTTTCCGAAGTCTGATATAAGGAGTTGGATACCCGTGTTTTTCTAAAAATAAATAAATTTCTAAAAATAAATCATAATTAATTTGTGTTAGTGCTGGAGGATAACATAATGACGATATTGAAATTTGGGATAATACTCCAGTGACCAAATTATTTTTACAGCTTTGTCTTGTATACAACAGCTTGAATACCAGCCCTTGGAGGTAGGGTGTTCTTACAAAGAAAATCACCTATTTTTGCATTTGTCTAACAATACTAACTCCACCACAGTGTCAGAACAGCTTTCCGTGCTCTACAAATAAGCAGAGTAGACAAAAGAAAAAAATAAAGTTAGGCAATCCAGGAAATGGACTAATTCAGTATTGCTTTTATCAGTTTATTTTTGACAGAAGGCCTTTAAAAAGTATTTGAATTCGTCTCTGTTGGTTATCTGTCAGAAAAGAAAGGAAGTTATTATAAAACAAATCTCTCAAGCTGAGATGAATTTTCCTGCTTTTTGATGCAGCTGTAATCCTGTGATTCTGCCCAAACTTGTATTATGATAGTAATGATGCAAAATGCTCACAATATACCACAGTTGGTTTCTTGGAATTTGATAATGAGTGATGACTTCAGAGGAATGATTCTATCACAAGGAACATCTCAGCCTGTTGCAAGATTAACCCAGGAAACAGTGACAAGTCCTGCCCAGCTGGCACTGGCTCCCCGTGTCACAGAATGTGCTCCTCACTCTGCATGAACCCAAAGACAACGAGCAGAGCCCCTTGCAGTGGCCACTGATGGTCTTCAGCTGGTATTAATCACACAAGTTCAGTAGGTTTAGGGTCATTCTTGCTGTGCAGGCCATAGTATATGAACTTTTGTGTCTCAGGATTCAATTTGACCCCTGCTTCACTGAGATTTATTTAATAATAATAATAGTCTCTTCTTTAAATGGGTATAGTGTCTCTTCCAGAAGAGCTTGGAGCTACAAACCAACCCAAGTTATTTTCATCAAGAAATCTCCCTAGGCTCCCTATGGCTGAACTCTTTAATAAGAAGAGCAAGCTGAGAACTGGAGAGAAGACTGCATAGTGGATGAGATGCATCCGACGGGACTCAGAAGGATTTCATAACCAAACCCTTCAGCATGGCCTTGCTGCAGCGATAGCTGCTTCTAGAGCAAAAATCAGTGACGTTCTGAGTATTGCCANGTATACAACAGCTTGAATACCAGCCCTTGGAGGTAGGGTGTTCTTACAAAGAAAATCACCTATTTTTGCATTTGTCTAACAATACTAACTCCACCACAGTGTCAGAACAGCTTTCCGTGCTCTACAAATAAGCAGAGTAGACAAAAGAAAAAAATAAAGTTAGGCAATCCAGGAAATGGACTAATTCAGTATTGCTTTTATCAGTTTATTTTTGACAGAAGGCCTTTAAAAAGTATTTGAATTCGTCTCTGTTGGTTATCTGTCAGAAAAGAAAGGAAGTTATTATAAAACAAATCTCTCAAGCTGAGATGAATTTTCCTGCTTTTTGATGCAGCTGTAATCCTGTGATTCTGCCCAAACTTGTATTATGATAGTAATGATGCAAAATGCTCACAGTATACCACAGTTGGTTTCTTGGAATTTGATAATGAGTGATGACTTCAGAGGAATGATTCTACCACAAGGAACATCTCAGCCTGTTGCAAGATTAACCCAGGAAACAGTGACAAGTCCTGCCCAGCTGGCACTGGCTCCCCGTGTCACAGAATGTGCTCCTCACTCTGCATGAACCCAAATACAACGAGCGGAGCCCCTTGCAGTGGCCATTGATGGTCTTCAGGTGGTATTAATCACACAAGTCCAGTAGGTTTAGGGTCATTCCTGCTGTGCAGGCCATAGTACATGAACTTTTGTGTCTCAAGATTCAATTTGACCCCTGCTTCACTGAGATTTATTTAATAATAATAATAGTCTCTTCTTTAAATGGGTATAGTGTCTCTTCCAGAAGAGCTTGGAGCTACAAACCAACCCAAGTTATTTTCATCAAGAAATCTCCCTAGGCTCCCTATGGCTGAACTCTTTAATAAGAAGAGCAAGCTGAGAACTGGAGAGAAGACTGCATAGTGGATGAGATGCATCCGACGGGACTCAGAAGGATTTCATAACCAAACCCTTCAGCATGGCCTTGCTGCAGCGATAGCTGCTTCTAGAGCAAAAATCAGTGACGTTCTGAGTATTGCCAAAAATGAACTTCATGCCACCATGGCTAATTGTTGCTCTGGTTTTTGCTAAAGCCTTCTGTTTTAACCTTGGAGTCGGAATTCTTTCACACAGTTTCATGTAAATAATAGCCAATGTTTACTTAACGGTATTTTCTGGTTTTCATTCCTTTTGTGATAAGAGAACTTTAATGAGCATCTTTTTTCTCCAGTGGGATTGAGAAGGAAGTGACATGTCCTCCAATCCCTTGTGCAGTTGAGAATTGTATAAGAATATAATATATGTAAATAAAGGAGTCTTTCCCCTCCTTTCTGCTGAACCTGGCAGGTGTGAGAGCGTCCTTATTGTGTTTTCCCAGACACAGCTAATTGTCTGACTACCCAGTGTTATCCGAAATGTTTTGGAGCAGACTGGGAGCAGCTGTTGCTCTGCAGATATAACCTGAATTTGGAAGCTGTGCCCTGTGTGACAAGAGTGAAGTGTACACCGTTTCCTCTATTTCCCACTCTGTTCCTATCCCCTCCCACACAGGTATCTACTGGAAAGAGATCCTGTGGGGCAAGAAGAGGCCATCCAGACCAAGGTGCCAGGATGGGAACTGTCAGCCTACGCCTCACCAAATCTGTATTTTAGGAGCAGCTGATAAACTTTGTGAAGATACCATGACTAATCAGGCCTGTGTTCTGATGGAGCAGGAATAAAGGGTATTTGCTGGTCAGGTATGGCTTTTCCTACTCGAATGCTACAAGTACTTAGAAAAGGTATAAACAAGAAAACATCTTGATGAAAAAAGGCAAGTTCTGTAGGCAACGACCATAAACAGAAGTTTATTTTCTTGCTTTGTTTGTTTGTCTAAATACACTATGTCTTCCCACTGCTGCCACAAGCAATTTTCATTTCTTTCTTTAAATATTCCTCACTTTTTCGTACACATTTATTTTTCATTTAATATTCACTCCTTCTTAGTGTTACACCTGCATAGTCTGAAATGCCCGCCTTTGTGCAAGAATGTAGCTGAAAATTGGAACATAGTTGCATTTTTATATCTAATTGAAAATAAATACATAAAGCTGCCAGTTGTGCTGTGTCTTTTGCCTGATGAAAGGTCATTCTTAATCTTTTTCATAGCTAATGGAATGCACTATTTTGATTATACTGAAATCTGAATGCCTTTGGAAAGTTTGAAAACTAAACAATTGTGTGCGAGATAACAGAGAAAAATAATTTCCTTTGAAGAATGACCTTTCAAAAGTGACTAGTCCCTATCTTTTCAGTGATGCCAACATGTCAGCTTCACATTGTGTACAAACCTCCCTGTCCCTGCCATATGCAAATATCCACTCTAAAACAGCAAAATAATGCTACATATCCTAATATTTACTTTTTTTTCACAAATGTTCATCAGATAATGGCTTTTAAGCGTCTTTGAATAGGGAACACTGTAGGGGCTGTCAGCTTAGCCAGTTGATTTTGTTTACAGAATGTCAGCATTTCCTTTTTTCCTGAAAAGGACAGATGATGGTGTCTCCTCAAGAAGGGAAGCTCAGGCCAACTCTCAACTTACACCATCAGCAGCGACCTCTATTTTCTTACTCACAGCAACATCAGTGACAAAAGGTAATTGTCACATACATGGGAACAGAAAAAAGGTACAAGAACATCAAAATAAATGAGATAAGATTGTACTATATCCATTATCATTTTCTAATAAAAGATTGTGGTAATTTGTCCACGCAGTTTCTTCAGAAATAGTCAAATTCAATTTTGATAAAATTTTAAGTCAGACTAAAATTGGGTGTATGAAACCTTAAGGCCTTTCTTTTAGATGAATGGTGTATGGTCACTAAAGCTCACAATTAGCAATGAGAAAGAAAAATACCTAAGAAAATATTCATAAATCCTCTTAAGATTAATCAGACTCCTCCTTTGAATTCTATAGAGAACTTTTATAAGGTACTAAACAAATTTTATTTTCAGAAATAGTTTCTCAGATCTATTTGCATATGAAAAAAGATAATAGGAAAAAATTCATAGTTTCCTATTCAGAAATGCATTTATGTGCTACTGAGCAAAACAAGTTAAAGCAAGATGCTGTTACTGGACCATTGATGCCATTGGTATGTCCAAATTGTTGACAGAAATTACATGGCTAGGTCCAATGATCTTATGCCACATTCTGACTATATTTACATCTTTCTAGCTCTCATTTTCTATCTTACCCTAGAGATGGTATATTTTTTGTTGTCCATCACAGAGTTCTGCATCGAAATCTCTGTTTTTTGGACTTGTATACCCATGAAGTGCCACCTAAATAGAAGTAATGCAGCAAAGGAAGAAAAATGCATATTGAGCCATTGAAACACAAGCACTGGCAAGGTTCATATGCTAAAATTATTCCAATATTTTAAAAATGCACAAATGTGCACACTGCATCAAAACAGCACTGTCCTGTGAGTAATGTTTTGTGTATTGCTTGACATTAGGTGGTCATGGTGTTATAGACTGAACATGCCTGCTGGAACCACACTGGTTTGTGATGCCACGCACTTAAGATTTACATGTAGAGAAATCACTTTATATTAGTGAAATTTTAGCCAATTACAAGGTATCAGGTGAGCTGTGGGATTGGTTTTAACTTTAATTATAACATATAATGACCTATAGCTTTTTTTAATTTGATGCATTAACATTATACAGAACACGAGCTTCTTTCATCTCAGCGACATCTCTTCAGTATCTGAAATCCTTTCTAAGATTTTGAAGAATAAGCCAAAGAATTCTGTATCACATTCCTCATCCCTATTATGCTACTTAGTCATGAACTGAGAGAAGAATCCAGCTGCATGCTTTTTTGTTTGAGAAGATTATCTGTTTATTTGGGTTGCTTTTGTATGCTTTTTGTCAAGTGCTCCTTCCAGCAGCAGCAGTTCTTTTCCTTTGTTGGTAGCTCGAAACTATGAGTCATATTTTGGGAACTTCTGCATTATTTTAATACATTTAATTATACTATATGCATGTCTAGCCATTCATATTTTATTTCAATAACTTCCAAGCTCCTATCCAAGCCCAAAAGATTAGTTGTCATAATATTTGACTTCCTGTGATTCTAGTCTTAACATCCACAGGGACAAAGGTTCATCCTAATAATCTATTATAATTGGTCCCTTTGCACAATTAATAAGTCAAGTCTTATCAATCAGCGACTTTCTGTTTGTGTAACAAGTGCTGAAGATACTCTGCGGAGAAAAACCTTCACTGTCAGAGGAACTTTAAAGCCAAGTAAGAGAGATTTTCCTTGTGACTTCTGAAGTAAGATCTCATTCACAGAGCTGTGTTTGACAGGGAATTGATTAGGTGAGCCATCAGCTGCTGTACATAAGGAAAACAAGAGTTAGAGCTCATGGAAAACCTCTCACCAGCACAGATCCAGAACGAATACTTCCAAGGTGAGAGTGCAGCAGTGGCTGCAGTATTTCCTGCTGAAAGCCATTCTGAGGGAGGCCGCTGCACTGGGTGTAACACACAGCCTTCCTGAGGTACTTTGGGGTGGTCCAGGCTTAAATTCATTATCAGGCCTGTGAAGGGGAGATGGGCAACTTTATTATTCCCCTTGCCATCTGCAATGCAGCACTGAGATGCCCCTCAGCTGGGCAAAGGAAGTGGGGGAACCACTGAATCTTGCAGGAGGGGCAGAGTTTTCCTTCTTCCTTTTCCACCACTCAGGATGGATGGGCAGAAGTGGTTCATGCACACCAATTACAGCCATTATTCTTCCCTTCCAGGAGTTTACTTCCAGGATAACTCATTCAAGAGCCAGCTAAGCCAACCTCATTTGTTCTCTGCTGCTGAACAGCTGGTTGTCAGATGCAGAAATTAACCTTTCCTAGGCAGCCCCTGAGAAAAACCCCACAAAGGTAGTAAGTCAAGGGAGGTTTGGAATGACTATAAATTAGGTGAGGGGAATCTTCCATGGTGATTGAAGGAACGGTAGAACTGCAACTGCGCCTTTCACTTCTACCCTTGAGGTTTCATCTGAACATGATATATTTCTGAAAGCTGTCGCTGCTGAAGGTTTCCCCGTTCCGAAGAGGCTTTTTTAGGGCATTGAAAGAAGTGTGACCAGCGGTTCTTTGTTCCTCTATTCTGCTCTTGTGAGTAGCCCAGCTGGCCTACTGCATCCAACTCTGAGGCCCGTGGCACAGGAAGGATATGGACCTGATGGAGTGAGTCCAGAGGAAGACACAGAGATGATCAGAGGGCTGGAGCACCTGTCCTGAGAGGAAAGGGTGAGAGACTTGGGGCTGTTCATCCTGGAGAAGAGAAGGCTGTGGGGAGACCTTATGGCAACATTCCAGTATCTGAAGTGGGCTTAAAAGGGAGCTGGGAAGGGACTTTTTACAGGGTCCCGTAGTGATAGAAGAAGGGGGGAATGGCTTTGAACAGGCAGACAGTAAGTTTCAATTAGATATTAAGAAAAAAGTATTTACTGTGAGGGCAATGAGGCACTGGAACAGGTTGTCCAGGGAAGTTGTGGCTGCCCCATCCCTGGAAGAGTTGAAGGCCAGGTTGGGTTGAGCTCTGAGAAACCTGGTCTAGGGAAGGTGTCTCTGCCCATGGCAGGGGGCTTGGAACTGGATGATCTTTAAGGTTCTTTCCAACCCAAACCATTCTCTGTTCCTATGACTCTGCAGGCAGTCAGGAACTGGATTGTAACATTTCTAAAGCTTGAATAGTTGAGGATAGCTTTAGGGAAGGACAGGGAACACAAGTGAAAAAAAATATTTTGTAAAAACCAGCAAATCCCGTATCAAAATTTTCTGGTTTGTCATTTGTCCTTTTTATTGCCAAGGGCATTAAGCAGGACAGACACTTAGGAGTTCTTACCCTGCTGTTTTGTTCTGGATTTATGATCTTTCCTTGGAGCATCCTAGCAATTATCACAGCATCTATTTGTTCATATGTCAGATTAGTAAATGAAAGAAACATCACTTTCAGGAGATTGAACTTATGAAAGAAGGGAGCAGATCTTCCAAGTGATGGTAAACAAAATTAAGTTTAAAAAAAGGGTAATGAGCTAATGTGTCACTTACAAGAACATACTGATTTATTTACCTTTTTAATTATTGATGGCCTCCTGGATTATGGAAGAAAGGTAAATATGAGAATGTATAATAAAACATGATTTCTGAACAGATATCTCACTTTGATTTAGATTTGCAGTGTCTTTTTTTTTGAATATTTGGGTGGTTTTTTGTTGGTTTTTTTTTCATATCTGAGATGCTTGTGTAACACCCAGATATGGAACCCATTTTGGAATCAACAATTATAAATGACATAAAAGCTCCTTCCTGATGAGTTACCATGACTCTTATCATATACATTTAGAGGACAAGCAGCAAGGCAAGCAGCATGAGAAATGAGGAATGCATCTGAAGTGACACAGAAACAGGCAGAACTTGAATCTCTTGACTCCCAATCTAGTACATCAGAAATTTTCCATCTGAATATTTAATACTCCATGCTCTAGATTTAGAGCAAATTGTGGTGTTGCCTTTCCCTGGGCTTAGAATTAAAAGCCAAACACGGTTAGAGGGGGAAAAAAGGGTTTTACCTCGGTATTTATTTAAGGATCCTTAGGTGCACCACATCCAGGTAGGATGCACTGAAATGTACCCCAGGATGCACACTGAAAATGCACACCCGAAAGTGCCCCCCCAAAATGCGCACACACGATGATTCGTGTATATAATTCCAGACCAGACATCAGCACATCTATCAAAGATTCCCTAATGAGAGGCTCGAGAGAAGCCCCTGTCCTGAGGAACCTTCCCCCTGGATGGGCCTGTCTTGGTTTACAGAATGTGTTCTGGAGAGGACCTTGGTGTCTGGGCTCTCTGACCCCCACCTGCGAGGCTTCCACAATGTTTTGTTGTTGTCCTGTTTTTGCTAAAGCCTTCTATTGTAACTTGGAGTCAGATGATTTTCTCATGGACTTTATGTAAATAATAGATAATGTTTACTTAACTGTCTTCTTTTGCTTACATTTTTATAATATCAGAGACAGTTTGATGAGCATCCTTTTTCTCCAGTGGGATTGAAGAGGAAGTGACATGTCCTCCAATCCCTTGTGGAATTGAGAAACCTACGAAGTACGAGAAATGTAAATAAAGTTCTCTTTTTTCCTCTTTCAGCAAAACCTAGCAGATGTCAGAGTCTCTTTTCTTGTGTCCTCTATCGACACATTTTGTCTCTTGGCTTGAGGAACTTTGGGTCTAAGCTATTTATCAGACTTCGGAAATTACAAGTGTATGGGTTAAAAGCACTGAGGGTACATAAAAGTTGTATAAAAGGATATGTGAAAGTACATATAAGAGGGGTATACAGAAAAGCAAAAAATCATCATGGCATCAGTGGGCTAAACATCTGGCACAATTTATGTTTCAGATTTAGGTTACTGACTTAACAAAGTAATTGCATATCAGCAATGAGTTCTTACCTTGTTTTTAAGTGAAAAATAAAGTGATTGTAATTCCATAACATACAATATAACATTAAACAGGATCAATCACTCAATTCAGAAAGACACAGATTTTTCCAAAGCGTTAGAATTAATTTGATCACACAAATAGAAAAGCTACATACAGAAGTTAGTAATGTGTTTGCTAAAATATTTATGGAGTTAAATTATTCCATAAATTGAACTGTAGTTCACGGAGATTGTTCCATTTTAATATTAATATGGACAAACTATGTCAGAGATGCTAAAAATGTTGAACTTCAAACACATTTCTTGATCATTCTGACTTATATAAGTGATTTTTGGTTTAGGGTATGTTCAGTGAAAGATAAAAGGAAAAAATTCTTGATATATCTTAAGGTGGTAGGTGAACAAAATGAAGACCTATATAGAAATAGGTCATAAACTATCAGTTGCATGTGATAAATATTTTACTTTAGGTTACTGCAAAATGCTGTTTACAGTAACTTTGCAGAGAAATAGTTCAGAGTAAAATAACTTTGGAACATAGAAATCTATATTATATTTTCTGCCAAAGTTTTCTTTGAAAGAAGTGTTTATCACTTTAAATCAAAATGAATTCATTTCTCAAAAATCAGATCGTGGATGTAAAACCATTCCGCTAACATGTGATCAACCCACACATACTTTAGTTTGTCATTCTTCTCTTTCTTTTTGCAGGTGTTGTTAAAAAAATGCAAAAGCTTCCACTTTCCAAGATGCATGTGTAGTTAGCTATTTACAGCTTTAAATGAGAAAACAAGCCTTCCTAGAATTCTGAAAATGCTGAAAATTTTTTTCCCAGCTGGGCAGTGGGGTTTGCTTCATTTTTAGAAATATGTCTGTGTCAGAATGTTCTGGAGGTTTATGCCAGGAAACTGTGCTGCACGTTATGGAGTTCCACGGAGGGAAAGAGGACTGACTCTGCCTTTGGCAACTGCTGCCTCCACCTGATGATTGAAATAGACGTGGTGATTTTCAGATATGATTGTTCCTGTGAAGCAAAACGGTTGATTAAGCAGTGGATTTTGAGATTTCTACTTGCCTTTTTTTATGTGTAACTCCAAGAGTTGCATATGAAAGGTGACCTTCCCTGTGAAATATTTCTGCACCATGCTCCAGGGGATGTAATTTGGATTTATATGGGATCAAGACCACTATGCATAGAGAAAATGAGAATTTTTTCTATAAATCAAGTATTTGGGCTATTGTTGTTTCTTTTTAGAATGTCATGTATATATCCCAATAAAAATGAGATTCAGAAAACAAGGATGTATTATAGAATCTGTCTTTCGGTATCCACCTTTATTCCCATTACTTTCCTTTCAGTGTGCAAATATCTTAATAGGAAGCCATAGAGAAAGTGAAAAAATGCATAGTTACAATTACTTTTTCCACCATCAGTTACTGGTCTTCTTTATCCCACTCTGTGCCCAGACATATTCACGTTACTTTATTTTGCATTTTTGAAAAGATCAGTCCTCTGGTCCATGAGAGAGGCTTTGCTCTTGAGATATGCATGATCTGACATAATCTAAAGAGGTATACCCTCAGCTGTGCTGATATGAGGTAAATAAATTAATACGGGAACCTGTGATTTAATCTCTTCTGTGAAATCTATTTTGGTATAATCTTCTATCTTTGATTGTTGCAGCTTTTCTATACTATAAGAACATTTTAAAATTCTGAAGCTAAACTCCCCTGAAATCCATCATGTATCTTTTAAGAGCTTTTAAATAATGTCATAGGAATTTAGTGAGCTCACCTTCCCTCTACCAACAAGACTTTCATAACACACTGATTTCACTAATAATAAATACACTTGCATAATATCTTATAAATTATTCTTTTCATTTACAAAAAATCTAAATCTTAAAAAAATAATGTTGGTAACTTAGCAAATAAAGACATATCTAGACATAAATATATACAAAGATATATACTCCTTTAGTCAATATTTTTTTCCGTCTGTTAGCACAATTTTATTTAATCTCTCCCATGATTTCTCCATTCCTGAGTCTCTGTATAGGATTGTAGGAAGATAACAGAGGTTGTTCGTTGTGGCATTCCAAGAATGCAGCTCAACCTACTGTTTGTGCACCCAAGAAAAATGTTGATATTTACAAAACAGAGGAGGCTCTTGCCTCCTCAGCTCTCCTCTGGAGAGCTGGAGATGGAAGAGGCAGCACAATTTCTGCTACGCTCATAACAATTAACTTTTCACACTTCTGAGATCAGCAGTGCCATATTACTTCTAACCAACAGCAGCCTTCAAGGGTTCTTGAAATTTTGACAACAAAACCTGACGGTTGTTCTGTACACTATGATCAACTAGTAAAATGATAAATCCTACATAATTTGGTCATCAGAATGAATATTGTATCTATTATATCTATATCATAACATCACTATTTATATCAACATTACATCGATTTAGGTCTCTCTCAAGCTTGTAAAACCTGAGCACTAAAGCTGTCAAAACCATTGTAACCTGATTCCTCTCCCTCTGGAATTATGTAAGAACCCCAAGTCTGTCCCCTGCCAGATGGGGAGGTTTCCTCTTTCATGGCTGCAGGAGCAGCTCCTCCTCCCTCCTTCACATGGTGTCATTCTGCTCCTTTTTGGGCTCTACCCAAGATCATCGCTCAAAAGACTGATTGCACTAGCCCAGCAGAAAACCATCTGAAATTGTCTCATGGAGAGGCCTGATATATGTTACAGCTAAAGCAAGGTAAACAGAGACAGCATGCAGTAGGGAGCAGTGACAAGGTGTTAGATTGGCTCAAGCTGTCTCGTGTAATTTTGTTTTTGAAAGTGAAGTGACACAGCTTTTGTAGCTTGGATATGAAAAGTAGTGTAAGCTCTATTTGGTCTTTTTTTGTTGTTTGTTTGAGTTTTGAGGGATTTTTTTTTTAAACTGCATGTTAGTTCTAGTACTTATCATCTGTGCTGGTTTTGCTGGGACAGAGTTTGTTTTCTTCACAGTAGCTCGTATGGGGCTGTGCTTTGGGTTTGTAATGGGAACAGCATGGATAATTTGGGGACATTTTTGTTTCTACTGAGGAGCACTTACACAGAGCCAAGGCCTTTTCTGCCTCTCACTCCACCACACCACTGAGGGGGCTGGGGTGCACAAGGATTTGGGAGGACACACAGCCAGGACAGGTGACCCCAGCTGACCCAAGGGATATCCCAGACCATACGGCATTGTGCTCAGGGTACAAAGCTGGGGGAACAAGGGGAAAGCAGGGGAGAGGCTCAGAGTGATGGCATTTGTCTTCCCGGTGATGGGGATGGCTGAACACCTGCCTGCCCACAGGAAGTGGTGAACGAATTCCTTGTTTTCCTTTGCCTACACACATGGATTTTGCTGTCCCTATTGAGCTGTCTTTTGTCGCCTTGTTTACTATAAGCCTTCTGTTTTTAACCTTGGAGTCAGATATTTTCTCACACAGTTTTATGTAAATAAAGCCGATGTTTACTTAACGGTATTTTCTGTTTTTCATTCCTTTTGTGATATGACCACTTGGATGGGCACCTTTCTTCTCCAGTGAAGATGGAGAAGGAAGTGACATGCTCTCCAATCTCTTGTAGTATTGGAATGTGTATAAGAATAATGTAGTGTCAATAAATCGACGTCATTTGCTTCTTTCTGCTGAACCTGGCAGGTGTCAGAGCCTCTTTATTGTGTCTCCACAGACACAGTCTTTATCTCAACACACAAGTTTTCTCATTTTAACTCTTCTGATTCTCTGCCCCATCCCACAGGGAGGAATGATGGAGCATCTGTGTGGGGCTTACTTGCTGGCTGGGGATAAACCATGACATCACATACTGAGAAAGCTTACTTTAGGTTTGAAACTACCCTGGGACCCTGGAATTTGTTTGGGAGCTCATAATTTGTTTGGAAAGAGCTACTAAAATATTAATGAGTTTTTTAAATGTGGTTTTACAGCTCCTGTTAATACTTAAGTTGGTCAAAGCTTTGAGAAAGGCATGTCTAGCTGTGTCTCCAGTCCCCTGTAGAATAAATTACCAGTGATCAAAGGCTTGCTAAATACTTTTTAAAATTTTTACTAGAAATTTGGGTTGACTATTTAACCTTTTTGAACAGAGAACATTCATCTATTAGGGAAGAGAAAACTGGAGTAATAATGGGTTATATACAGCTTTCCCCTGCCCAGTGTATCCTTGCTTTGAGGAAATCAATGATTTTCAAGCACCAGCAAAGTGTTCCCAATTCCCTTTCGCTCCCAAGAAGTTCTTCTTCTCCCATTCCAGGCCCTGCTGGTACAAGCACCTTGATGTGAGTCTGCCCAACCAGTTGGTCTGAAATATTTTCCCCCTGAGCATCTCTGTGCAGGCTGCTTTGCTGTTTATTCAGAAAAATATAATAATACAAAAAGAGTATCTGTAGCTGTGCACTACATTAAACACCCAAATACGGCATCCATCACATGATCATTAGAACTGTTTGAGCTGTAGATGTAATTGCTGTTTGTTACTGAGGGTCATCACTATGTGCACTGAAAAATTGTATGTATAAAAATTAATTTCTACGTCTAAAAACTAATTTATATGTCTAATTTTATGTTTGTGTTGAACTGAAAATATGACAAATTCATTTTGGAGGGGAAAGAAGGAATTTCAAATCAAATCTTCCAAAGGTAGTAATTTCCTTCTTTTCTTTCTTCTTTCCCTCTTTTTTTCCCCCAAATAACTGTACTATATTTTAAATAGCTTTGAAACTTACTTTGGGTGATTCTTTATGACCTTCTTTTAAGGAAATCAATAAAAAATTTCATTGTAAAAATCCTGTCATGGTTTAGTAATCAATATGGCAAACACTTTCATTAAAAGGAACATATAGATTTAGACTTAGTCTAAATATTGACCTATTTAATTTGGAATATCAGCCCATGTACATTCATAAAGAAGTCCAGACAGACACAGGAGTATAAGAGCAAGCACTTGTTTACTTCAGAATCAAAAGTTGCTCTACAACATGTCTAATAGAGACAAAATATATAGCAAAACAATAATTAAAAAAAAAGAAACTACAGCAAAATAAAATATTAAATATAAAGTATTGACAGAAAAGGTGAGCACATGTTTAAAAAAAATGACCAGAGGAGATTTATTTTTATGCTCCTATAAATATTTAGTTCACCATTAGAAAACAAACAAACGAACAATATCCCCAAAACCCCTAAACCCACAATAAAACCAACAAAAAGAAACAGTTTTCCTTCCTCCTTATTTTATCTGTGATGACAGATGTTACTTGGTCTTTTAGAAGTCAAGATGTCTTCAAGAATCATTGCTAAGAAGTTAGGGCTTAGTTATCCTAAATTATCTGAGATTATTGACTTTAATCAAGTTAGTTTCAGGAAAGAGTGAATAATTTCTCTGCTTCCTGTTGGCCTGCTGAGCCCTCATAATTTCTTTTTTTTTAATGTTAAAAATCAGCTGGAATCCCGTTCTCTAGCTGTACTACTTGATGCTAGGAAGGATTTTGAGAAAATAGGATAATGTTATTCACATAGAGCCTTTGAACTATTTTTTGTAGGGAACAGACTATTGATTGTGTCAGCATCTCTCACACTTTGTGCAAAGACTCAGCATGGAAGAACAACTCACTCTACAATGAAACATAAGACATGATTGCTTTGAATCGATCTTATTAGCCCCAAAAGCACTACAACACTTTCCTCAACTGATTTGACATGGAATTCACCCAAATTAATTTCTAAATATGTAAACATACATTGCTGCCATTTTATTTTATCCTGTTCAAGACACAAAACTCTTCTAACATCCTGAGCTTTGCAACCAAATATCTACATAAAAGGTTAATTGGAAGAAAAACAAAATGCCTGTGGTCTGTTTCAAAACCCAATTCCCCTGAATCTTATAGAGCATGTGTTTTAAATGGCATATTAGCACCAAAAGGCTGTCTGTATGGAATTACCTTTAACTAGCACATTAAATCTGCCCACAGTTTCTTCCTAAGAATTAAATTGGAAGTCTATTTAAAAGTATTTAAGCTTTAAAATATGGACTTCTGGATGCTATTTCTTATTTGATGTGTTATAATGAATTGTTTCATCAAATTAATGGGAACAAATGCTGCAATATAATAGCTACTGGTGATGCTTTTCTTATATGTCTTACTATCTATGAAAGTTACAGATCAAATTCTTCTTTCAGATAAATTGTTGTGAGATCAGCATCATGCAGTTTCTCAGGAGTTTCAGGCAATGTCTTTCAGCAATTGCACGTCATCTTTCTATGAATAATTTTCTAAATCTGGCAGACAAATTCAACCCTAATGCAAGCTGAATGCCCTCTAGTTTACACCACAGTGAAATGAACCATTGCAGCCCATTTTTGAAGACTGTCCTTGGGAACTCTTTCGTAATATCCTGGCTGCAATCACTGCGTTTGTTGACATTTCCATTCAATCCTACAGCCTAGATGTGCCTTACTTCACTGTGATCCTGGAGGAAATCTATTGAAGTCAATGGAGGTACATGAGTTTAAATGGCTGTACAAGGAGAAATGTATCATGTGAGTTAGAGTAGACAAAGATGAATCCGCTGTCCTCATTTAACTTGCAGCTTGAGCTTGTGGCATTCCCCGAAGTTTCTGGAGATAGGAGAATGGTGCACTAACTCACTATCATCCTGTCAAGTACATCTGTGTGGCTTTTATTAGGTCTGCAATTTAGGTTCAGTGTAAAATAAAACAAAAGAAATCCTGGTTTATCACTTTTATGACAGCGGTACTCCTTCTGTGCCACGAAAGTGGAAAAATGGTTTCCTGTCAGTCCAGCTGCTGAAAAAGGCAGATATGTACCCACTGGGATTTAAGGGGCAATACTTTTGGGACATTAGACCTCTCCTCGTCGTCAGGGATAAATCTGAAATCTCTGCAAGGTTCTTATTTTCAATTTGTGTGGTGTCAGTTAGGTGCAGTTTCAGACCATTGACATGACAGAAGGTGATTTGGGGATGAACAGTGCTCAGAGTTTGACCCGCTGTGCCAGGGTTCACATTGTGGGCTGCTGAGCCAAGCCTGGGGACAATGCAGTGCCACCCTCCCCAGCCAGCACCCGGGGAAGGGAGGGGATCTGGGCTGGGCTGGGCCAGGGGTGCAGATGGCCCTGAGCTCTGATACGAAAGCAGCCCCCGGGCTGGGACAGCATCAGGTGAGGGAAGGGTCAGACACAATTCCAGGGTGGGGGGCAGGGTTATAGTGATAAGATAGATCCAAGGCAAGCCAGTCTGTGGGTCAGGGGCAGAGTCGGATGGATGGATGGATGGATGGATGGGTGGATGGATGGATGGATGGGTGGATGGATGAGGAAATGCTGGTGTGTGGTAAGTCTGCAACACAGACGTAGTGTACGATCTACAGCTGAAGGCAATCTTGAGAGCCTCAATTTAAAAGCAATACCACAGGGAAGGGGTGTGGGCTTTGTTAATGTTCAGCTGTCTTGCTTTGTGCGCTTTCTCAATTAGTCCTGAGCTGAGGCAGCCAAAACCTTTGGAAATGGGAGGATGCAGTAAAAGCCTTTAGGCTGTCCATGTTTGTTTTATTTGTGTACAATAAGATGGAAAAGGTCGTGGTTAGAGTGAATTGGCTTCTTTTCTGAGCTACTGTAGCTGGACTTTTAGAACCCCTTGTGGTTAAATGCTTACAAGGATAACTTGGACCACTTGTGGAGATCCTTTCTGGATGAAAGCTGCGGTGGACTTGCCATTTGTGAGTAAGTCAAATTGGTGATAACAAAACTAACAACTCCTATAAAGCACATATTCCTGTTCACAGAAAAATTTTAAATGTTTGAGCTTTTTTTGTTGTTGTTACTCTTTATTTGGGTTTTTAAAAATAAGTTCTTAAAATCTTGGAGTTCTGAGGTGTATAAACCCAGGATTGTTGTTTTAACATCTGTCTCCTTTCAGAAGCAATGCCTCTTTTTAGAAGAGGTCAATTAGTGCATTTTGCTCGCTATAAATTTCAAGGGGTGATAATTTATTGTTTCTCCTTTTTTCCTTCCTGCTTACCCATGCACTGTGAGATACTTAAAATGAGTTTGGTATTTTACTGGTGGTTCCTTTAGAATTGACTGTGAGTTCTGTGTCTGAGGTTTTCACAATGACCCTAGGAGCTCTAACAGTGGTGTTCCTCCTTGGAGATGAGACTCACTTCACAACATTAATCTATGAATATCTTTTTGGGGAGACCTTACTTTCCATGGTACTAGGTAAGGGGTACAAAAAAACCTTTCTCTGCAGCAATTCACAGTTTTTGGTGACTTCCAACTGACCCTATTACTGCAGAAATGGAATTTCTTCCAAATGTGAACTTAAAAATAGGGTTGCTAATTTATAGTACTGCAGCTCTGCCTAGTGATGGTCACTTGCCTAAATAAATCTCCCATAGTACTTTAATGCTGTTTAGTGAAAACCAGACAGTTTTGTGCCATATTCTTACTACCTTACTTGGGTGCTTTGGTGGTCTTAGAAGCTTACCAAGCATCCACCTTAAATATTTCCTCTTACATTTAATAAAAATAAACAAAACCCAAACAAATGTCTTCCAGCTGTTGAATTGACACTGCAGAAATGTTTTAGGATTGGATCACAGCGGAGCCTTCAGGATCTGTATTATGAAATCTAACATTGCATCTTACCTCCCTTTTTCTGTGTAGGTTCTTTTCTCCTTTTTATCACCCTGCTCAGCCTCTTCTATCCCAATGCACTTACCACCCTACAGGGCAAAAAAGTTCAGATTGTTATTGGACACCTCCTTTTAAATTCTCAGTATACAGACTTTTTCATAATGTGATAAACAATTATTTGCACATGAAGATTATACCAGTAGAAGTGGAACTGTGCTGTCCTTTCTGCTCGGGACACTGTCAAAGCAGGTTCTGGGAACTCTTACTAAACCTAAATGCTGTAATTTGCAAAGCACCAGTTTTGTATGTCAGCACCTATTCTTACTTGTAACAGCCTGGGGAGGTGTCTGTGGACCCACAGCTCCTCTATTCTTGATCTTGTGAAAGAGAATAATAGGTGTGTAAAGTCTCTCAAACCACTTGTACTGATACTCATAATATAACACAGAACATTCTTATCTGTAAGCACAGCCTGCTTTTACTATCAAATGAAAACTTGAGGTTCTTTTTTTTTATAAAAAAACAAAAAGATGGGGTAAATATTTAAATCTGTGACTGTTACTTTTTGAAAAATGGTACAGGCAGCCAGATGATTTGTTAAGGTTTCTTTATTAGTTATCCAGTGCTGAAGTCCAGATTTTTATCTGTAGTGAAGTACAAGGATGGGAGGTGTTTGAAGATCCCAACTGTACACTGATATCAAGGTAAAGTAAGAACCGGCAGGTGATGGTGTCTCCCTGTCCTGCAGAGCAAGAACTACTATCCTTTGTCAGATGGGTCAAAAAATGTAGCAAGAAAGAAACCCTGATGTTACCCATTGGTGTAGTCAGGCTGCTTGTAACCTTTGTAATTTTGTCTGCCTGGATGGTGATCAAGTGAGCTGTCATAGTGGAGCAAGTTTGAGTGAGAGTGTTTGTAGTAAAAGCAATGTCTTTGGTTAGTGATGCCTGTGTTCTGTGCTCTCCTGTTGAAGATTTGTGCTTTAATCCAGCAGAAAAGCTCACAGCCTATCCTCACAGCTTTTCTGCCTGATCCTTTGGGTAAGTCGTAATCCTATGTGTGGCATTGCAGTCACGAAAATTATGTCACAAATCCAGCATAATGTTTTTTCTGTAGGATGAAGCAGTAAAAGGAAAGGAGCTGAGAGAGGGCAAAATGTGGTTTATAGAAATCTCTGAGAAATAGAGTGATATTTCTTCCTTTTTTTGAATTTAAGAACTCTTCGGTATGCAGCATACAGACCCTAGGACTGCTACAGCAAAAGAGGTTTTAGTCTGTGTTTTCCTCTTTCCTATGTTCTCATATTAATCACATTTCCTTTTGTTTGGGAAGGAAACGTAATTGTGAGTATATATATTTGTAAAAACTTTATAATTAGAAGAATCACTCTAGAGCGGAAAAAAAAAAAAACCAAATTTTTGGAAGACTGAACTGGGACTTGAGAATCAGTGCATAATAAGTTTTCAACCTTGGCTTTTAATATATGAGATTATATTGGAGTGGGTGCTGTCTTTCCACATGTACTCACAACACATTTTCTATTTTGTCAAAAGCAGAAGTGCCACTATGTAGCATAATAAAATATTACTGCATAGTATTTATGACACTGCAAATAAGAGGCAGGGCTGAACATATCTGTGTGCTCAGACCTGCATATTTCATGAGAATAGTGATACTGTTCTAACCTTAAAACGTTCTTTTTATTTACTACTTTCTTTATAGTCACTTGTAAGACGTTTATCACCAAGTTGTCTTTAATATTTAAGTGCTACATATTTTGATAAATGTTAACACAGCTGGAGAGAAGGACAGGGATTAATTTATAAAATTCTGCAATTTTTTAGCACAAATATTGTTCATGTTAAATTAATTGTATTAAAGTAACTTAAAAGTGCATTAACTTGAAATCAAAGCAGAGTCTGACCTACGCTAGTTCTGCACTAAGTTGCCCTTTACAATGTAAGAAGTTATGTCAGATGACAGCAGTAGAATGACCACTAGAATGTTTTGGTTTTTCTGCCTTCAATTAAATAAAGTGAACCAACTTGATATAGTTGTTTAAATTTCCAAAGAATGATTCTCATTATCTGATGTTTTAACTGCAGTGTAGAACTGAGAGAATGAAATTTTTCAATAGAAAGCATATTTTCTCCTTTGCTGATAATTGGGATTATCACTAGCTCTAATAAATAAAGTGATTTCCAACTGGAGGGTGTCTCTTTACTGTGTTTTGATGTACTGTGGACTTTATCTTTTATGATATTCATTTTTGACTTCAATTTCATATTATCAGAATTTGAGACAGGCACCTGTAGCTCTGTTAACCAAATGAAAATCCAAAGTCTCCTATTAAGCAAATTTTTCTTCTAACATTTAAATATTTCTCCTTCAAAATGCTGCCCTCAGACCTTGTACTTTTGGGGATTTATTCAGTGGCAGAAGCAATTTATTTTTTATTTTTAATAAATGGCCCTTTAGGCACTTTGGAGAGTTATAGCAGAATTAGCAGTTTGGTCACATTTGAAGTGTTCCCTCTGAGCAGCTATAACACAACCTTGTTATTTCATTATGAAGTGGGATCTGAGCTTCATGTATGTCCTGTTAGGCTGCAGTTCAAAAAAAAGATAATAACCTCGTGGGGCTGATCTTTGTTAATGTGCTGTGACCCCTGCTCTTTTCAAATTGGCTCTAAAGTGCTCCCCTAGTGCAGCCATGGTAAAATAGTCCAAAGAACTTTTTGTAATGAGAACAGAATTCTGTGACATCTATAGAGATTTGTGTGGCATATCCTACAGTGGAAATGTGTGGGTGTTTGTGTGTGTGTTATGTTGGGGGAGCTCAGACATTCATCAGAGTTTAGTCTATGTGTGAAACTGCTTATTCTTGTCAAGGCCTGAGCGTAAGATGGCCTACAAGGATCTTCGCATGCTAATAACAAATCTCACTTGACCATATTATAAAATTTATAAAAATACCCATTTTTTTCATTTTTCTGGGCTTAAGGTTATTGTAAACAAGGAGGATTTCATCACTTTGGTGACCGTACCAGCACTATAAAGAAAATTCGATGTTTCAAGTTTTGCTTTTTCCACAGCAATCTGAAACATGCATGACTCAAATCTTTCAGTCTAGAGCACTCTGTGTATGGCAAATTTTCTAATATTACCCTCTGTGTACTGTGTATCATGAAGCTTCCGAAGTTTTGAGAACATTCAGAGCACAGAGGATCCTGCCTAACTGTTGAATTTTGAAAGAAAGTTCATCAAGAAAATTGTGTGGAGGAAGCTGACTAAAGGACTCTTGCTTTTCACCTACAATGTAAGAGTGGATTGCCTCCTAGAAAATTCTTATGTCGTTTCCAGTGACCCAGGCAATACAGGATCTCGCTTTCCTGACCGTAGAATGGGCTAGATTGCAAGAGGCCTTTGAAGATCACCTGGTCCAACACCTTTTTTTATTGGATCAAATTTCTCAGAGGCCCCTTCATTAAACCTGACCTTGCACACATCCAGTGATGGAATGTCTGCAGCTTCTCTGGGCAACTTCTTCAGTGTCTCACCTCCCTGTCAGAAAAAAATTTCTTACCTATATTTAGTGTAAGGCAAACCTCTTTCAGTTTAAAGCTCTTGCCCCTTAATCCAATGGTACAATTTAAAGTGGAAAAAGTAAGGGAAAGAGGAGGATAATAAATTTTAATCTCCTATCCTGGAGACTGCTTGAGCTTTTTATACTGAAAATACAGGTTAATATCAATCGGGAGCTTGCAAAAATATTAAAAAATGCCTTTAATGTCACTTGATTATCATTCATAGGAAGTTCAGACTAAAAGAAAACTGTCCATTGTTTTCTTATCAAGCGATATAAGAAAACAATTTAAATTTTATAACATTGTAAAGAAATGCTCATGGAAGTTCAAACAGCACTTGCTTGTAGCAGTTGAGATGGCCACAGTAGAATTAAGTTTATTTTACTGGTGGATAAACTGTATATGTATAAAAACAACCTAGAAAAACAACACTGGATATTCAAGAAGAAAAAATGAATAAATAACAGGTTAAGTGTAACCCCTAACAAATAAGCTTCAAAGGGAAGTGTAAAACTAGAATTCCTTAGATTTGGGAAGGTTAAGTCTGTCATCAGTAAAAGTATATAGATTTGATTAAAACTTGAGAGAGAATAAATATATAGCGTGGTTAAATGACAAGTTTCAAAAGATAATTTCCTACAGAAGTATTGTATAAATGATATCTAGCAAAGGGATTGTAGTTGTAGCAGGAATTGTAGTTCCATTGCAAGAAAACTTGAGTAGGAACTAGTCAGACATATCAAAACTTCAGCATGCTACAGCACACTGGATGAAGAGAAAGTAAGGAAAATTGAGGCTGAATTAAAAAACGTTAAAAAAACTCACCTGTCTCACGAGATGATTCAATACTTTGGTGGGTACTGAACTTCTGAGGGTAATTATAAAATTATCATGAATACATAGTGTTTCAATCTACTATATGGCTATAATAATTAAATCTGCCTTGCTTATTGTCGGACGGGAATATTTGATGGCTATATGGATATGTAAAATGCTACATTAAATTGGAGATGATCAGCAGTTCCCATTGGGTAGTATGATTTTGGCTCATCTTAAACAATTTGGGAGAGAATGGGACTTGCATGGTTTGTCTCACAAGCACAAAGGTATTGTGTGAGCTTCATCTGAAGTATACAAAGCTGAATTTTTGTATGCATGTACACAGGTGTTCTTGCACACATACACGAGTGAAAAGTGATCAGCTTCCAAGGAAGAAGAGGTAAAGCTACCATTTTAAAAACATAACAAATATGGCTTGTATTTTCGTTTAGTTACAAATATACTCTTTAAAGCTCTATCGGTGCAATCATGTATTTGTCTTTAAAAAATCAAATAATTTATTATTTAGCTGTTTCAGAGCTAATGCTTTTCATGGTGTTATTTGGGGAAGATTGTCAAATAGTGAGAAATAAATTAATGGTAATGATTAAAAATGAGAAATGGAGAGCAGAAGCCTGAAAATGTGAGTGTAAATCACATCTGTAGTTTGTCTAAAGGCTAACAGTTGTTACGACATTTCCCACATCAAATTTTCTCCCGATAATTATATGGCATGTGAAAATTGAAGAAAGGACATCAGAGAAGCAAAATTTAGAGTTGACACTAAATTATTGAGGCTAGTCAAGTATAATGAAGCCTGAAACATTCTGAAGTAATAATAAGGTTAGATGAATAGGCAGTAGGACAGGTAATGTAATTCACTCCTCACAGATGTAAGAAAACCTTAACTGGAAGGAGGGAAGGAGTGATTGGACTTTTTCATACCTCTGGCATCAAAAAGTAATTATAATCACTGAGGAAATAAATACTATTGGCATTGAAGTTTAAACAACTGGCTGAAAACAAAACTTCACAAACAAGTTCTTTTCTTATCAGGTATGTGGAGCCTGAGGCATGTGGTACCAGCCACAGTCAGAGATAGGGAAGTAATTCCCAATTCTTCAACTGCGTAATTTGAATAAAACTTTTGTCACTGATTTTTATGACCAAAAAAATTAATTTTTAACAGGACATGAAAATTTGAGAGTCTTTACTTTAACAGAGATTTTTCTGCAACTTAAATATGTAAATCTCTAGCATGTGCCTATTGCAATGGTAACTTTTACTAACTCACAAAATGCTGGAATAGACATTCAATTATCTTGAATCAATGTATGAAAGTTGGAGGCTTGAATAAGTGTTGATTTACTGGGAATCTAGGCAGAATCTGGCTTCTCAGTTACTGAGATCATAGCTGGTTTTCAAGCTAAATTAACTTAAACTTTGGTTTCAGTTCTAAGAATTAGTGAAATTGTCCTGCAATGGATTTGCTCTACAGTTTTGACAGAAAGTGTTCATTCTTACACTTTTGCATGGGAAATGCACAAATTCATGACATCAAAATAATAAAGAAATTCAATCAAAAATAAAACTGAGTGTTTTACTTCAGGTTGGAGTTCGTGGTCCAAAATGGACAAAGATGCTAGAAAATCAGGTAACCAAGAGCAGGATGATGATGATGCTGTGCATTAGTCTTGGGATGCCTCAAATGGATTTCAATTTCTGGACAGATAATTCATTGCAGTGACTTGAAACCACGTCCTCCATTCTTCTGGATATGTGCGGGCTGCCCTCTTTCTCAGTCCTTGCTGATAGAGCAATTTTTCTTTCCTATTAGAACAGCCATATTGATTTGCTCGTGGACTAGAATATGCTCCATTTTTACATGACCAGGCTCAATGTTCAATACTCAGCCTGGAAATAGAGAAGACTGAAAACCATTTTATGTGCTTTAAAGAGGGGAAAAAAAATCAAATATCCCATGTAGTACTGTTTAATCAGTATTTATGATCTTGGGCCAGAAAATTCCGTATTCAAGAGAGTTAATATTTTTTATATGAACAATATTTTTCTGATAGTAATAAGATTTAGGCACGTTACTCTTTTAGAAGAAACCTCTGTGGGCTCAAAGATATTTTATATTGAAAAATTACAGACTGTTTATAGACCCATTTTTAGCTCCTCAAGCTCATGCTAGAGAAGAGTTTAAATCAAGATAAGATTTTTAAGAACTATTAATCTCCCCCCAAAATATTTTCAAATTTACTTCAGGGAAGTAGATGATTGTTTTGTTGACTTCATATCTGTTACAGGTGTTTTGACTATAGATTTTTGATAAAGTCAAAGTACGAACTGTACAGATACAACAGTGACCAAGAACTTTAAAATACAAAGTTGGGTTGTTTTGTTTTTTAATTTCTTGCTCTATTCTACTTCCTCATGTATTTCACATCATGAATAGGAATAGAGCAAAAGGAGAACATTGCCAAAAGGGATTTTTTCAGGCAGATTTGACTAGTTCATCTTATAGCTAGTGACAGAAATAAAATTACTATAGCTGCGTTGTAGATTATCCTTCTTCTTGAAGTGAATGTCATACAATTTCAGATTATAATTAAAAGCTACATAAAATAATTTCATAAACCTCAATTTTTAATTGTAAAGCTTTATAAATTTTTTCAGTCTGGAAGTATTTTTTAGAACATGCAGCAATTTTTGTCTTATTTTAAAGAGATAAGTAGGACGCCGTATTCATATAATATACACATAATAGTATTACGTAGTGGAATTATAGATATTTTTACTCTTGACATAGGTCACTCTTCACCTGGAAAAAAGTAGTATTGCTCTATCATTGGGTTCTATCAGACCAGTTCTATTTTACAGCTTTTCCACTTTAGAATGGGAAATGGGACTAGAAAATGATTTCTTCTCATTGAAGGAGAACATCATTTATTCTAAATCCTAAATGTACAGAAGTTGCAACTCTAAATCGCACATCTGCTTTTAGTCTGACTTGATAAAGAAAAGAATTGTATGTGAACTGGTTACACCATGAGTATGATGCTATTGAGAATTCCTTAGATGAGAATGCCTACGCATAGACAGATAAATTAAGATGAAATACAAACCAAGTTTCATTAATTCTGTTAATTGTGAAATAATTTATTATATTTGAAGCCACTTACTGTAATCAAACTGCAAATCTGATTTATTACACTTGCAGTAAGATTTGAGATAGAACTTCTTGCATAATTGAGTGAAAAAGGTGACAGGAGGGGTGGAAAACTAAATCCAGCTCTTTCAACTTATGCTGGACCACATCTGCAGATAAATGGATGTGGATTTACATTGTTCCTTTCCTGGTGGGTCACTTCATTGCAGAAACTCTCTGCCTAGTAACAAAGGATTTAATAAAACATTTAAGCTGAAATGTGCTGATATTCATTTGGTTTCAATTAGATTAATGGTGTGCTTAAAATTAAGTGCTTGGGTAAGGTGCTGCTGTTGAAGTTGTATCACTCTGCAAAGAGCTAAATAACCATGCTTATCCATGAGGGAAAGTGCCAGAGCAGCATACTTTGTGCACTCTGTACAGAAAGTAAAGAATGAAAATATATCTGGTTGTTCTTTGGCTTGAGATCCCAAATTTGGCCTGGTGTTCTACCAAGTTGTGCTGGGTCAAAGCTCACATTCAGGTGCTGAGTAGTAGATCTGCCCATGTGAAAGACTTTGCTACATGCCTTATCTATCACAACCAGGGTTTTATCAGAATTATCAATTTTTTCTTAATAAGATTTTTTTCTCCTTTAGTAGTTTCTTCTTTTCCAGAGAAAGCATTTAATGGTGAGTGTAAATACAGGTCAAGTCTATGTAAGTGTGTGTAATTTTCTTGTGCTTTATTTTGTAATCAATACAGTGGCCCACTTACCATGTTAACAGTTTGTCATCTGGCCTAAAGATGATTATTAAGCCAAAGATAAACATTTAAAGTTGTTTTCTTTGTGCTAAATTTTACTTGCTGTATTTCTAACAGACAACTGAACCCTCATGAAGGAGACTAAACTCCATCCTAATGACTTTGAGGAATTTGTAATGATTAGTTTATTCATTTTTTTGTCAATGTTTTCCAGTCAAGAGTGCGAATGTATTATAAGAAGTGTTAAAATTTATTGTTATAGTATTGTTATGGTGGCTGAGGAAAGCAATTTGCAAAGAACAATAAATGCCAAAGATAGAAATTAAGTGTTTTGGCTATCAACAAAAAAGCCCCACTAACCTAGCAAAGAGTTCATTTAGCACCCTTCCAGATGGCAAGAATTTCCCACAAAAGCACATCGTTTGCAGTCACTATTGCAAACATATGTGTTTTTTCCTCTAATAAAGATATGTCTCAAATTATTCCTATACCAATATGCACATCTAAACCTCGATCCTACATATTTCTAGCAAGAATACTTCTCTTTGCATGTAGGTAGATTGAAATCAAAATGTGATATAAAATATATCATATATTGTGATTTGTCACCAAATTGGAAATGAACTGTTGAATGGATCTTGATCCTCTAGTGTTTTGTGCGATCACTCTGCAAAGTAGCTAATTTGTTAATATGCTAATTTTCTAATTTTTTGTCTTCATGTTGGATTGTCTGCATGAAAGTGAAACCCAAATTTTTGTACAATAGGGATTCTGTTTCAATGCTTCTAAAATAAAATGGAAAAGTCATTGAAGCGTTTGCAACACTTTATGAAGCATGATGTAACTCAATTATAGTAGTGAGTTTGAACATCTTTTTGTGTGGAAGAGCACAGGTGTGTATATATAAGTTTTTAGGTACTGGATTTCATATATAAGATTTTAGGTACTGGATTTCAGAGGTATTTGAGAGGGTTTTAATTTTTATGTCATCATATTTTTAAAAAAGATAAAAACTAAAAGTTAGAAAAACGACCCAAGGAAAGTCATTATTCAGTGAAAACTGTATAATTTGTCTTTATTGCTACTGAATGTCTTCTAAATAAATTGCTTGAAGTTTGAAATTTAGTATAAACTGTACTGAAATGTCCAGTAAAGTCTTTGCTTTGACAGTTTTCCCACAGAAGTTCATGACATTCATGATCATTGTTCTGTGACACATGATAATGTGTTGTGAGTTTTACGTTGTCTGTAACTTAATAATCTTAATAATTTGCCCACCCCCCCCTTTTTTTTCCTCATAGCAATAACCTTTTTTGGTATTCAGTGGTAAAAATGGCCCCTGGGAGTTTTCTGGCTCACATGCAAGAACAAAGTGTCAAGGAAAGCATGGGCGAAGAGCATTGCATTCTGTGATTTGCAGTTTCAAAATGTGCACTGACTTGAACATAGCTGCATCACATGGGGAGCTGCCATAACTCCGGAGGGGAGAAATGAAAGCTTAATGACAAGTGAAAAAGTATGTTAAAGCTCTTAATAGCAAAGTTAAAAACAAAGATGAAAGAAGGAACATGTTTAGAATAAATTCATTAATTTTTAATAGTAGCACTTTGCTTTGTATTAGATGGGATTATAAGGTGGAGCAATGACAGACAGAACGAGTGCCTTGATACCCTCCAATGGATGCCTTTAATGCAAAGAATTCTGCTCTTAAATCTTTTATACTCTTAGGCGTTTTGGTCTTTGTGCCAATTTCCTTCATTCTGATCAGCCAAATTCAGACATCTGTCCCTCAGCACCTCTAGCCAGGGAACTGACCTGAACTTCACTCTCTGTTTATATTGAGTTCAGCATGTTTTGATTTTTCTCCTCCATTTTCATGCTATCATTCTCCCTGTTTCTTTCTGTTGTGATAATAAAGCCAGTTTAAAGCAGCCTCTGTCAACATTATCCAATTGTGATAACCAGGAAAATTCAGTTATTTTCTAGTTTAGGCAATGAAAATACAGTTCTGCTCTCTGCATCCTTGTTACATTAACCTTTGCTGTGAGAATTCCATCTAATCAATAACACTGAAGTTATAGGCAATGTAAGAGAGTCAGAGAACTATTTTCTGAATTTTGGTGATAAATAGGAGTGAAATTTCCATCCCCCTGAAGTAATCTGGCCATCCAAAAGATCATCCAGATTTTGGGACAGAAGAAATTTTCTTATGTGTGAGGGGAATAATGAAGGGACAGACATTGAAAATATTGTGGGGAGAAAAAGCCATGAATATAATGAGAAGAGAAACAGCTGAGAGATTTTAGGTCCCCACAACCTATGAACATGTTGCAGTCACTGTGGCAGTGCAGGAATTTCAAATAGTGAAGAAGTTAGAGCCAGCAGAGATTGTATCTGGTTAAAGAGTTTTCAAGAGTAAACAAGTGCCAGGTGTCATTGGCCCTTACTCACAAATCCATTCTAACCATCAAAACAAAGAGCTTAGTCATAGTGTGTATTTTCTTTGATCCAGATGTTGTTAAAGAATGGGAAAATGCAGTTTTGTTACTAGTATTTAATGTTTTTCAGCAAATGTTTGTGTAACCACGTGCATTTATTGCCTGAATATATTTTAATATAATTTATTATTTATAAATTAGCTCACGCATCACTGGCCTGTAGAAGTCGTAGTAGATCTACATCAAGGTATAAGTAGAGGTAAGTTAGTGGCAAATTTTTCTGGATTACACATCTGTACCTTTGAATGGAGTAGAAACCAAAGGATGTGTTTTATTTCCCCATCCACCATCTTCTGCTTTCAGCTGTAACCCGTGCAAGACAGGAGTCTGCAGTCCAGCAGCTGCACCAATCAGATTCATCTGAGAATTAGTGTCCTAGGAACCCTTCAGCATAAACTGTGAGCCAGTGGGACGGTGAAGTTCAGTTTTCCAGTCCATACCAGTCTATTTTGTTATAGAAATTGGAAAAGGAAAGGAAGTTCTTGAAAGAGTGTTTCTGGAAATAGCAGTTAGAACTCTGTAGAAATATATATAATATTCTGGTTTTGGTACTGGTACCTATTTCTATCTGTTTCTAACAATTAGTCAGGACAGACATAATCTGGAACATAAATATGAGAGTTAATTTGTGTGTGATTTTATATGATGGTGAATATATACTGAGAGGTCCTGTGTTTTGGGCAAGTGATTCTGAATAAGAAAACAAATGGATCAAAGGAAAGCCTATCATTTTCATATATGTGCATGAAAGGTTGGGATACTTAATTTACTAAATCAAGAATGCAATCCAGAAGTATATTTATTACATCAAGTCTCCCAGGCATGAAATTCTAATATAATTATATGTCTTTTTGCAGCTTTGTTTTTTTCTCTGAATTTTAAGATTTATTACTTTCTTCCATTCCTGAAAATATTTGGTGAATGTTTGGCAAATGCCAATTCATTAAACTAAAGTTTATTCACATCAAAAAGAATCAGTCTCTTCCCAGCCCAATCGGAAAGTGTTGTGTACCTAACACTGCAATTGTCTTCTAAAATTTGGCTTATAAATATGTTTTGAATTTGAAAGAAGCACTTAATAAGAGTGTGTAAATAGTACCTCTGCAAGAAAGGTGTTTCTTTGCAGGTAAAAATAATAACATGCTGCTGGTTTGTAATCCATAGACTATGGAGTAGACAGCTAACTTTTACATGTTATTTTGCTGAAAATATTTTATTTAAATCTACATAGTATACTACATTGTTACTGAATACTTAAGTTTCAAGGGACAATTAAAAGAAACTTTCAGCTGCGTGTGTACATTAATGAAAACATACCTCAGCATGATTAAAGTTTTTGCAAAGGTCTTCCTATGCCAGCTGTAATTCTGTCTAAAGGATGCAGCTTAGCATCATTGAGGAACTTGTTTGCCCCTAATTTTCCATCCCCTAAAATGGGAAGATCTGCAGCACTTGTCTCAGCTGGATAGGCTGACACTGGAAATACTTAGCTCTGTTGCTTCATGATGCAAATTTATTCTTTCACTGAGCAGAAATATTTCCTTCTGTTTCGACTAGTATTGCCATTTCAAACCAAAATTATTGTGTATTTAGTGTATCTGCCTTAGACTGCTGTTCCAGGGTAAGTGAGCATCTCCTCTGCTGTCAGCATCCTTGCATGAGGTGACTGCTGTAGAAAAAATACTTTAAGATGAGTACAGTAGGTGTCATATGATGATTGTTGTTTTCCTGGAGCAATTTAGGTTGTTATCTCCTTTTCTTGCTTATAATCTGCAAGTAAAAAAAAATCTAAAATTTTTTCAGCTCTAGTAAAAAAAAAAATCTGGTTTAATGCATTTTCTGGACTTATGCATTGTTGTAAGCTATATGTATTTTTATCACAGAAGAAGTCAGGGGGAAATAAAACTCTTAAGAAGCGTTCATACTCTCCATGAAATAACTTCCAACAGGGATTGTTGACAAAGTGCTAAGTAACATGAAAAAAGGCAGCAGAATGCAGTCTCTTTGTAATCAGCATTCCCTGTCAGAAAGTCTTTCTTTATGAGTGTAAATTTTTTGAAATGAGTAGTTTTGACTTCATTTTTTGAGACAGCTAAATGGAATTTGTTAGTGAGATGTTGCAGTGAGGAACAGGAGGAGGTTCTGGGTTTTGTTTTAGTACTTTTCAAGTGATAGAGGTAGAAATCAGAGACCTGAATACATCCTTCTAGAGCAACTGACCTAATTCTGAAAAAAAACTTTCCTGATGTTTACATTGTGTTCTTTCTGAATGTCTCTCTTAAATGTTTTTCTATGTAATCTCTGGACTCTTTAACCTTTATAATGCTCCTTTAATTCCTTCCTAAGTATCTTTAGAATGGGTAACTACTGGTGTGGTACTGTGTTCTTCTCAATTCAGAGCTTTATTTTCATTTAACACTCCTAGAAAGCAGGCTGACAGTCTGTTCACTATCCCATTGCCTATTTACATGCCCAGTCAGGCAAATAATGTGTTTGTGCCACTTTGCAATGACTTACCCATCTTTGGATGAGCACCTTCACAGAAACGAAGATATAACAGCCAAAATTAAAATACATTTTCAGGACCCTTACAAAACGGAGCAGTCTTTTGTGTCCCACCCCAAGCATTGTGAAAAATCAGATGTGTACTGCATTTTACAGAAATATAGATTCTGACCCACCTACTCTTCCAGTAAACCTCTTGAAACTGTTGGGCTGCTGTGCCAAAAATAGAAGTGTTTGTAGCAGCTGTTGAATTGAACGAGTTGGAGCGTCTGTTGGGGAAAGCACGCAACAGTTGGAGACAAAAATCACAGCAGCTGAGACACACAGCTAGAACAGTCTAAGAGTCCTGGGGTGTGTGAAGAGGCGAAAATGTTGGCTACATCACAAAGGACAGATTATGAGACATCAGTGAATGGAAATCTACCCTATTAAAATTAGTAGGACCAATTGCAGAGTAAAGTGCTGTTTAACATGCACCAGCTGCTGCTGCTTCTCTTATCACACTACGCGACACATTCAGGGACCGTCAAATTTCCTCCCAGTCATGTATTCTCATCAATATCTCCATTCTGCTGGGCTGCTTCGGGATTTATCTTTTCTTTTCATAACCTTTCTGAGACCTCTCCTTTTGATTTCTCTGGTTATGTCTTTTGCTGTACCTTCTTCTTTTCTTCCATTCTTTGTAGGAGTCAACTCTGCAGCCATTATTCACCTTATCAGCTACCAAGGGTGATTTAGGGTGTATAATTAATTTTAAGCAGTGAGTTAGCTCTCAGAAAAAGCCTAAACGTATTTATTTTGTAGTACGTTTTAATCAATCAGCTACAATTTAGAGGCCTTACATGCAGAAAAATTTGTGGTAGATACAGAATTAGAAAACCAGATGGCAAAGAAGAAAGTGGAAATAGAGCAGATAGATAATAAATGATATGCAGATTAAATAAGGTTTGAAAGATCTTGGGGTCTAACTAAATTTAAAGAGGGAAATCCCTATTATGTTAATTCTATCCTTTTAATACTATATTATCTCATTTTATTAATTTTTATTTATTTCAATTTTCCTCTTTCAAATAACATTTTCTTGGCTTGTAGTTTGGAATATTAAAGTTTTTTTTGCTGAAACAGCATCACAAAATATGCATCTTTTGTTATGATGCAGTTTCATGAAGGACTGGCTAGAAGTTAAATTCTTCTTCACAAGGACTCACTCTTGTTCTATTTAAGTACCAATATCAGGTATTACTCCTTTTTGAAGTTTATCAATGAACACAAGACAATAGAAAAAAAAGTCCTCTCTAAGAAATTTGTTTCTTTTAACATTTGTACATGTAATTTCTCCAGAGAAAAATAGTTACTACCAAACTTTTCCCACATAGCTTACATTTACTGTACATTGACTTGTATAATGCATTATAGCAGATGATAGATTTGTCATGGAGCTTTGTTTGCACTGCATTTGAAGCCATTCAGCTGTAAAATCAGTTTAAGAAAGAGTGAAGTTGATTTCTTTACATGATTTACTTGGCTTTTCTTTCTCTAACAACAAGGTCCATATTGCAACAAATACATTACCTTCTATTTCTGGAGAGAAAAATGGATTAGCTACCAAATGAAAATGGACAGTTTTGAATTCTTAAAAAAACCCCAGACCCAGAAAACCCTACACCAAAACCCACAAAACCTAACAATAACTCTGCGACTTGAATCAGAAATGTCAAAGCTCTAATCCAAGAAATGGAATCCTAGAAAGAGAAGTATATTTTGGAATGTATTTAGAGTAAAAAAAAAAAAAATAATAGCAGTGATAAACCTCATGTCTGTGCTCACATTACTGCTCATTTTGAAACTGTCCAAAAGTTGTGGCAAAAAAATCCTCTTTTAGAACAATGTCTCTATGGCCTGTTCTTAGAAGTGACCAAAACCTGATTTTTTTTTGAGACTGTGTACAACAGGACATTTAAAATATTTATGAAAAGCTGAGATAAGCACTAGGAAATTTCAGATGGCCTGAATTAACTCACCAAGAGAACCCAAAATCTAAATCAACCTCTAAGGATGTCAGCTGTGGTTATAGTCACAATTTTTAGCACCCTTCCAAGGCAGAGAGCTGTACATGCAGATATAGCTGTAGCTGGGAGTTATGGTCCCCTGTAGCCAACAAACACAGGGGCAAAGCCAAGAGTTCCAATGATTCGTACAACAGAGGCTCCTGAATTCTTCATGAGCAGCATGTTTTTTGTCACTTGAGCTTAACTAGGTCACATAACCATAAAAGTGGCAAGCTTTGAAAAATCTGAATTTCTTCAAAGTATGAAGAGATTAAATCCAAAGCCTTGGATCTGAAAGATGTTCATAGACATGACAACGTGAGGGTCTGTGAACCTTACAAGAGCAGGAACAGCTAATACTTCATGAGCATCAGCTCTGATGAGTAGCTAGCTTCACTTGGTTTTGATTTTTAGTAATCTATTCTGTTCAGTGTTTAGAGTGTGAATGGGGTTATTGCCTTGAAGGATTACAGACTACCTTTTCTAGATTAGTGTAGGCAACTGGAATAATTAATTTGAAGCACTGGAAGTTTAATTTCATATAGAAGTTCCCTTTTCTCTCAAGATTCCAAAAGAAAAAATACATAATACATTTTTCTTTAATTTTTTTAAAGTTCCAGTTCATGAGATCAGTACCTAAAAAGGTAAAATAAGTATTTCTATGAGGTCCAAATCAGAAATTAGACTACACAGTCATGCAGTAGTAAAACATGGACTTAACAGCATAAGTATACTTAATTGTTTAAGTAGAAAGGTCTTAGTTAACATCAAGTTTTCCTATCTGTGCCTCAAGAATTTTATAATAAGCAGTCTTTCTTGATTCTGTGAGGGCATACAATGGCAGATGGGTAAAAATCAAACTCTAACAAAGTACTCTAAGATAGACTGAAGTGTACAATAAGGAAAGATATCAATAAATCTCTTAAATACTGCATGGGTGTTATCAAGCTCTACAATACATGCCAACCATTGATACAAATAGTTAAAGTTAAGGTGAAAGTGTCTTGCTTCTCTTTATGGTTCTTTCCAGATGTGTGGTGGAGCAGTTCCTCAGAGACACTCCTCTCTTTTCCTTCTGGTGAAAGCAGGACTGACAAAGCAGGAGTATCTCAGCAGCAACAGTAAGAGGGTTTTGTTTTTCACAGATTTCCAACCAGGAGGAAAAACAGCTGCAGAACTCAACAGGAAAGGACTTTGGGATGAGGGCTGTCACTTGTCCTGGCTGGCAGGTGTCTGATATGGGACACGTAGGAAGAAGAGTTCAGAGCATCAGGGTGCAGCTGACCTTTCCTCCTTCTTGCACCCATACGTGTGACATCCTATCCCCTTAAAGCTTCATTTCATTATGAGCCTTGAAGTTTCACTTTGCAGAACTGGTCTGGGGGGGTGAAATACTGCTACAACAGTAGCAACAACAGTTAGGACAGCCTTGTATTTTTTTTTTAAGTATAGAAAAGTTCTACAGAAATTACATCTATACTGGCTTTGTCTTGTCAGAAAGTACTTCAAATAATGAGGACAGTTGCACATGTGAGAGTTTTGGAATTTTTTTTTTCAAAACCTCTTAATTGTCAACCTGATAATGTTGTTTTAATGTATTATCAAAGTTCAGCCTGTTTATAATATGTCATTAAGATATGACAAATCCCACTAATGCTTACAAATATATGTATAATTTGCTAAATTCATATGCAGCTATTGTAACCTCAGAGTTGAAATAGCTCTTTGCAAAATCAGATAGATTGTTTATGTGAGTACATTAAAAGAAAAGGAGGTCTTAAGTATGCTTTATTGTCTTAAGGCAAAAATCCCCCAGCTTTATGTGTTAAAAATGTCTATCACAGTAAAGGATATACAAAAGCATAGACTGCTCTATGAGAATCATTACCCAAAGAAACACAAGAATTAGTTTGTTGGTAATTTAAGGTATTTGTAACTGAATTAGGTATTTGTAACTGAAAGGTCTCGACAGGTTCTGATAGGTAACTTTGTAACTATTCCATTATACACTACACTCTCTGCTTTGACATTCTTACCCGAATCCAAGCCTTGAGAAAAGGCAACACTTTGTAATTTCTATAATTTTATTAAAACAGAATTGAGATAATTTTTTTTGTGTAATATAAAAATTAATCCCAGAGCTCTTTGCCCCAGAATGTCATATATATAAAAGTGCACTTTAAAGATGATGAAATTAACTAACGGAATAAAATAGGTCTTGAAAATTCAAACACACGGTGAAGATATTCTTCTAGCTCAGAAAAATCCTTGCCTCAGGTAGTTGGGGTGAGTGGCTGCCAATATAGAAAATATCACTATATCCTGTTTTTAATCTCTATTTAAATAGTCTTTATTGGTTAAATCATCACTATTAGTCTTTTCCAGAGATAGTATCTTAGATGAAACAGACCTTTAATCTGACCAAGTTCAAGCACAGATGTCCTTCCTTGGCTGCTCTGTCTGGACATGGAATATGGAAAAGGTTCCCTTATCACCACGTAAGGACCAGATAGCTCAGATTACCTGTCTATTTAGTTAAAGAAGGTGTAGTTCCTCGTTTCAGCTCTACAGATGGTAAAGGACACTTTCCATTTCCAGTTAGAAAATAGCAGGTAGATTGGCTTGTGCTGCTTTTCATGCCCCAAACTCTCCAGGTGAAAGCTAATACCTGAAGTCTCGTGTGCTTTGTGTTGTTACAGGCAGACCTAAGACCCCAAATGACTTTGTAGAACGATCATAATGTGTTTCTCAGTTTCTCTGTGCTTTCTCAGCTTACTCCAACAGTGAATTTAGAATCTGTGTATTTCAGGCCTAAATATTATGCCATGGTTTGACTTCTAAGTAAATTTCCATAATTCTATCTCAGACTTTGGACAGGAGGAAAAAATCAAGACTTTGTCAGGCAGGAGGCAATCCCACTGTGAGACCCTGGAATACTGATGTTTTGATGATCACAGTCCCTAAGGGAATGAGTTCATGTGGGAAGTCTGCTAGTAAGGATTAGGCTTTGCTAGCAAGGCCTGGCCTGCTAGTAAACCTGACTAGATATTTGTTTAGAAGAATAACAACAACAACAAAAAGATATATTTGGTTTACCTTAATTTTAAATATTAGTTAAACTGTTATAGTCCAGATAAACTGAGATTTGGGAATTCAACATGTAATGAAAGCCAAAAAGGTACATTTAAAGAGATAATAATTTGAAGAATTTCCTAGATGCATCTGTTATTCTCATTCAGCTGGGGGAGGAAATGACAGGTAGGCTTTAACAATCACTCCATTTAGGTACAGTGGGTACTTATTTTGATTGATGGATCTGTGGTAGATTCTCCCACAATAAATATCTATATATTGTGCATATATGTGTTGCTGTTCATTAACTAGCTCAGTAACAGACTTCTTCAAAGAGGTATTTTTGACCCATTTTTAGAAAAAGAATAAAATCTTTTTCTGAAACACTCTCATTTATGATAGCTAGAGAACTATATTCACGAGTTGTGAAGTTATGATATGCTAGCCTATTGGACAGGTTTGATTATTTGGCAACTTGATCAAATGGTATTAAAATCAGAGAGAACAAAGGCATTAGATAAGGAGAAGAACAGTGATATTTAAGGGGATTTAGGCCATAGGGATTGGATTTATACAAGAGAGATTTCCCTTGCTGTAGTGATAGATATGAAACAGCTCGTATTCGCACTGCTCAAGACAAATCCTCTGACAGGCAGGCCTCACCTCCTCTCCTTAATCCTGGCTGGCTCAGCAGCTGCTCCACAGCCCTTTGCAGCTCGCTGGGGGTGCTCCTGTGTGGGATAACAGGCACATCGTGTTGGATGTGCTCTTCCTCCTCCCACCCTGTACTGTCAGGCTCTGTAAGAGAAATCAGTACCCTTCCCTAAACCTGTTTAATTTAGAGTCCCGTGTTTGCATCTTACTTTGTGCTGCCTCTCTACTGCTTTATTTGCTGCTGTGGTTGTTCAAGTGGCCAGGGTATCATCCTGACCACATCACTGGGTGTGCTGCTCCCTCCTCTGCTCTGGAGACCTTCCAGAATGGGAGAGACTCCTGCTTACAAGACCCTGGGACATAAACCCTAGGGAGAATGAGGTTGTGTGTCCTTCTTTTATATGCAGAGGATCACATTTAAGACCGTGTCAGGATCAGAATCACAATCAAGCTTGAGTGCATCCTTCTCTTAGGCCCTAATCACAGTTGGACAAAGGGTCACTCCTGAACTTCTGATGCTTGTCAGCCACAGCTTTTACTGGCTACTGTGAAATCATTTCTCCACAGGTTTGACCAGAGTAGAGGTCTGGAAAGCTCCTCCAGACTGCCTGACCTGTGAGTAGAATTCACCAGCAATTTCTCCTGATGCCTTTCAGGGCTTTGGAGAACTGCAGCCATCAATGGGATTTACATTCCCGTGTGGCATCCCCTATAAAGAGCTCAAATACCCTACCCTCCCTTTATATCAAGTAAGAAGTACGAGAGTGCCACGGAGGAGTCATGAGTGGAATAACTGGCTGTACTGCTATTTGATGCTTAGGTGCCTCAAAATCCCTTTTTTTGCCCATTTTGTCAAATCAGAGATTCTTCTGCAACGGTGTATCAACCATTCTGAACTCCGCAAGGAAAATCCAACAGAGTAGTATAGGCACAGAGAACCTGAACCGCAGTGAGTTGTTTATGAGGTGGGAGGGCAGAGAGGAGATGCCAGAAAGTGACACCTTGCTCAGCCTGTAGTGGATGATACATCACCAGGGGAAAAGTAGGGAGAGACAGTGAAGGACACAGGAGGCAGATGTTAGGGTTGTGTTTCTCTAACAGAATGGTGCTCTGTACAACCAGTGAGCAGAGTCTCAGGCAGCTGTAGTCTTCTATTTCAAAATTCAGTGAATGGTTTGCTATTTTTTTCCATCTGAGTAGCAGAGTGTCACTGTGAAAGCAGCACTTGTTCTCTGACCTGTGCAGAGGGGATGCCTGGCAGCTCATGGTTTTGCACTATTTGTGGATGTTTGTCTGTTCTTGATGTTCGTAAACGTGTATGGCTGTGATTTATCAGTCTCACTTTCTGTTCCTGGCCACAGCTGAGCTGCAGCTTTCTGTCACGCAGACCTGCTGGTAGAGTCAGGCAAGCTGGTGACGGGAGGCTGCCAGGTACAGAAGCTGCTGTCCCCTCGTGTCACCTGTGCCCTGCTTGTTTTAACCCGCTCCCTGTCATACCTTGACTGCCCCCAAACACAATCTGTGCCCCCTGCCCATTCCCTCCTGGCTCTCTGTTCTCAGTCAGATGTAAGGAAAGCTGAGCATTTGCCACAAAATCTTTCTTGTGCTGGTCCCCAAGGTCCTGCTCTGGTCGTGCATGCCAAGCTGTGCCAGACCCCTGGCTGGCAGTTGTCATTAACGAGCTTATCTTCAGGGACTGCTTTGATGTGGCTGGCAGTGTGTTTTCACAAGATTTCTTTCAAACACCAGCACAGGAGGAAACTATCATGCATGAGAATGTCAGAGAAGTGGGACCAAAGACTAAAATGAGACATTTGCCAAACTGACAGCACAGACATGGCTATAATTTAGGGAATTTTGAAACCAATATTTTGTATCTTCTATGAAAAGCACTTGTTGTAATCTTGTGCCTTCTCACACAGTGCATTTTGCATAACAATAATAGGGATAATTATGGTAATTATAATAAAAATTAATAATACTTGCCCTTTTTTCAGTAGATTTTAAAGTGCTTTTCAACACTGACTAATTAAGTCTAACAATATCTTGCGAGGTGGGTAGCAGGTGTTTGCTCATCTCTCTGGATCCTGTCACCCACCATAGTAGTACAGCTGCTCCTACTTCAGTCTCATTGACTTCTAAATTATCATCATGGTTTTCAGCAGATAATTTTCTCACATCCTCTCCACAGTGTGTGGAGAAGTGGAAGCCCTTTCTTTCATCACTTTGGTTTTAAGAACACTGGAAATTTGCATGGAGGGGACTCATGGCTGTACCCAGTATGATAGGAATGGGAGGCTGTGCAGCCACGTGAACCCAGGCATGCTTGCTGTGTGAAAAGGTGGAGAGCATTTTGGAAGGGAGGCATGAAAAGCCTCTAGATTATGCAAGAAAATAACTTCAGATCACTCGTCTAGATAATGTTTAGTCATATGATCCAGCATATCCGGACTTGCCCACTAGTGAGAAAAAATTAATCCAGATTCTGATGATGCTGGCTGCATCATCATTTTTTTAATCTCCTCTCCTTTTCACCAATCCCCTTAAACTTATATGCACACACATGGTGCATTTGTTGTATTTTCAAATGTTAGTTGAGAGATTATTTGTGTTAGGGCAAACTAAGCTGAGATGAAACCTGTTCCTCCTAATAATCATGGAATAATCTGGACTCTTTACAGCAAAATAGAGGGTTTTGAGAAGGATATGAAGTGACAGATGCTTGATTAAATTTTTAAAGGGTAAAGTGGAGGATGTAGGGTAAATTTTCTGAACAGCGTGCAGAAGACAACACAAATCCTGTTATTAGTTTACCAGGTATGTGGGTGTTAAGTAATAACAGGAGTCCCACACAGATGTTTCCAATATAACTGCTGCACAAATTTACACCCATGCACTCAGTGAGCTCAGACACTGAAAAGTGCAACTGGTCTTTCAGTTCCTGTATGTTATCAAAATTATTATTCTTCATTTTCTTAAGTAGATTGACAAGATTTTAAAGAATAGCACCACATAAAAAGTCTGATTCTAACTCTGGCCCCCAGGAAATTAATGATGACAGATAATCCATCAGGAGCTTTGGATAGGGACAGCATATCAGCCCCCTGTTGTACCAGATCAGGCAAATATCTTTGACCAGAAGGGCACTTGTGCACCTATCAAGTCAGAAAACATTGAAATCAGATAGTTTATAAAAGAACATGGCCCTGAACAGGGGAATTAGAGCGTGTATGTCAAATTTCTTCTGAATTGAGTGTTTATACAGTCATACAATAGATTTTTTTTCCTCATTAGAACTGCAGGTTGTAGGAAGAGCAAAGCCCAAATCCTCCCATGAGGCCAATCAGAAGAACAGAGGTGCCAAGACAAAACCTGAATCATTTTGAATCACTGCTTCTGGAGATTAGAGAAGACCAGGTCTGGCATCTAAAATGGAGAACAAGTATTGCATGATAACTGGGATAAAGACGTCAGGGAATATCAATTAATTTGGCAGTGAAAAACAAGTGTCTTTGACTAATATCAACAGAATTGTAAGGATTAGGGATTAATAATTGCAATGTAGATGAAATCCAGACCTTTATATAAATATTTTAAAAACCTTTATATCTTCCTCAAAAACTCAGAAAAAGCTCAGAGTCCTGATAAATTTAATCTTGATAAATATAAAAGAATGCAGTTTTTAAGTATCTCTATTGGATTGTAAACACATAATAAATTATTTAACCTACTTAAAAGATATTATTCAGTTAAAAAAAACTTCAAACAGATATAATTCTAAAATTTTATATCTTCTTGCTCTGTGAACTCTACTGTTAAATGTCCCGTGCCTAATAGAATAACATAGTAAAGTTGAAATTCAGCCTGGTTTAGTAGTCATCTAATATTTATTGGAAAAAAAAAAAAAGATGAGTGTTTATTCTGCTGATTGTAGAATAAAGCACTGATTCTACACTTACATAACTGTAGTAATATTGTGTATTACTTTGTAAAATTTCCACAGTAAATAGTGTCTGAAAAACTACTCCTTTCCTTCTGTGTGACCCTAGGGTGGGGTATCCTAAAAGTCTGCTCCCAGGAACTGTGAGCACAGAGAAGTGGTATTTTTATTTGAAAAACAAAATAGGAAGTAGAGTTGTAAGTTATACCCCAGAGATCAGAGTAGTTTCTGAATTTAGCCTTTAACAACCTTGTTGAAATTCACTTTGACTTTTGGCAAAACAGCCAGCCTAAGAGAGAAGGGCTGTTGTAGTGTATTTTTCTAGTCCTTTAACTACAAGAGCTCAATTTGAACTCTAGGTATATAATTCAGCTAAAAAAAGTCCTGCTTATGCACTTTCAAATAAATAATTTGGTACCATAGGACCCTTCTGATAGCATCAGTAAAAATATCTAATTTGAGATTCTTTACTTTTTAGGAGTTTTTCAACTTTAGGTTGTTGCTTGCAAGCGTGGGGAGGTTTCTTTCCAGACATACTGTATTTTTGAGTTAATATGACATGTTTAAGATTTTTCCTTGTAGATGACACCCTTCCCTGTAAAATAAATGGCCTGGGCACTGACACATGAAAACATTCCCAACTGGAACAACTCTTAAAGCATTTGCTTAATGTTCTGCATAAGAGTGGATTCAAGCATGGGCTTATGAGCTTTCCGAATTCAGGCTCTGTACCTACCCAGTACCTGAGAGAATAAAACTCCATGTGTCATTAACCTTCCTATCCTGCTCCCATAAAAAAAAGGATCATCTAGCTGATCAAATTAAATTGTGGTGACTGGCAAAAGATATAGGATTAAAAATGAAGCTAACGTCAAGTTTAATGATAGAAACTCCATGTAAATCATGCAGGGGTTTAGCAGAGTTATGATACATGCTGTCAGAGGAGATTGTAGCAATCATACATTTAATAGAGGACTGAAATATTCTTTTTTAGTTGTTATGTCCCCTTTAATAAAAGAAGCAATAGTTGCAATCTCTAATTCTTTAAGAAGTGTTAGAATGCAGAATGAGAAATATTGATTTAGAAGGTGGCAATTTTAACAACATCAGTTATTTTGGTCTCTGAAAAGTAGTCTACCTGAAACAACTACCTAGAGCTGGATTAGATCAGTTTGAGCAAGCTGTTATAAAATATGATTTTTGATGTCATACAGAGCTAGGGAGATAGAAGTTCTAGAGTTTTAATATCTGTTACCTGCATTAGTTTGTCCAAATCAAATGAAGATAAATTTAAACTGGAAACGTAACTCAACAGTTGTATTCAGTGTCTTATTGCATCCTTTATAGGGAAAGCAATTAGCCAAAGAATTTTAATAATGTTAATTAACCAGATAACACTGCTTTCTCAGTGTCAATGAAAATATTCTTTAGCATCATACAGCATTCTTTAGCCATTTTGTTCTTTCTGTTTTGAACTCATAAAAAATGAGGGCTATATAGATTTATTAGATGATTAGTGTGACTGTAGGATAAAGCAACCTGTTTTTATGTAATTAACACAATATTAGGCTTAATAATTTGTACACAGCAAACCCAGGTTTTCAAGAAGGACTTCTAAACTTGATTGGAAGTCATCACAAGAGAGAAAATGCAGAATATTGCAGCGCAGCTTGTTCTAATGGATAACTATTTCAACATCAGTTATATGTGCCTAACCTTAATATCCACAGCTTCTTGGCATGACTCTTTACTGGAGTAAAAAGCTCATGGTTATCCATCACTTTTCCTCAGTAAGTGTTAATGACCAGTCCCAAGTCTTTCAAAGTTGTCACCACTGTTTTATTCCACAGAAAGGATAAAGCTTTGCAGAGTATGCAAGGCATTTTTCTTGCCAGTCATTTGTGTGAAACGCACTCCGTGTTTTAAATGTCCATTTTAAAATCTAGGCAGGCACAGCTGGATGTAATCTTCTACCGTCACCTTCACCACCACTATTTATGAAGCTAAAAATGCTGGATTAAGTGTACTCATCATTCAAGTGTTTTTGTATTCAAAGATAGTATTAGATTATAATTTTTGCCAGCGATTTTTTGTTTGTAATTTTTTAAGCTTTAAAATTGTGTTAAACTAGTTATCCCCTTTTAAATTTAACCCATATTAAAAATACTTGGTTTGCAGAATATAGCTTCCCAAACTGTAAGTAGTCAACATTTCTTTCATGTATTAAAATTAATACACTTTCTTGTCTGGATTTACCATACAGACTAATTCACATTCCAAAATAAGTGCTGTTAGGTACAACATATCTGCCATAAAATGTTATAGTCCATAAGACTTAAGAAATGTATAATGTTCTTTCACACATATCTTGTATGGATGTTCTGGAAAATCATTTCTCCTAACAGTTATAAAAAGATAACCGAGGATTAACTCTATCTCTTTTCCTGTTCTTTTTTTGGAGTTTAGTTCTATGCTCAGACGTGTCTGTGTCTTTAGACAATGTTACAGAAGTAGAAATGTATTTTATATTTCAGTGGTTGTACTAGGATTAGATCTAATTCTTCCTGCTGTTTCCACTTACTGTGTGTAGTGAACTTCCATGCAATTACATGTGGGAGAAACTATGGTACTATATCCAAGAAGAATCAGGGCATCTGGTCTGGAATCAGCCACAGATGGGTATGTATGAACCTTGAGTGTGTTTTGTGCAATGCTGGAGAAGAAAGTGTCGTATCCAGACTTGTATTTCAGCCTTGTTATGACAGATAACAGCTCAACTACCAGAGAGGCAAGTCTCTTTTGAGAAACATCCTTTATGCTACATGGAACATGAAAATCAACAAACTTCGTATCAGTGTTTGACAATATACTGAAAATAACATTGTGTTTGCTTGGGGAGTTTCTGAAAACGAGGGCTAAATGTGTCCTCGGAGTAAATTTGTTGTAAGCTACATCTCTGCCTTGTAGATCTAAATGTCTGCATGGAATTGGTGGTTGTGGCTGTGCCCAGGGGAACACCACAGCAAGAGCAGCTTCCCTCTCGTGAAGTGGTGGCAGAAGAGGGCTGATACAGAATTTGCTGATAGCTCTCACAGAGCAGAATCAAACATCTCTCACAGCTCTAACTTCGTGCTTGTGTGCAGCAGTTTCCTCTCATTCCTTATGTTTAATTAGAGATGCCAAATCCTGTGTACAGTTCCTGGAATTTCCATGCTTTCTGTTTCTCTGTCCACAGGTCCCCTTTCATCACTCTATCCATCGTGTTTATGATGGTAACTACACCCCATAGCCCAGCATATTTGTATGGAACTGACAAACCAGACTTACATTGCAGAAGAATAGTCCCTGAAGAGAACACAGTATGGAATTATGACTTTTTATTACAGACCAATCCAATTTTAATCTATTTTGGATGCCAAATTACAATCAGAGCTGAGATAACAATGTATACAAATTTGTGTTTAACATCTTCCACATCATATTTAATTTTCAAATTACAGATAATCAAAATTGTGATTTTCTTTTTCAGATATATTTACTAATCACAGTGTTGCACTGAATAATGTCTGTAGGGTCTTGTTTGTTTTGCTGTGGGTTGGTTTTTTGTTTGCTTGCTTTGTTAGTTTGTTTTCTCTTAAAATATTCTTTTTATTTTAGCAATGTCAGTCAGCCACATTGCCTGTACAATAATTGTTTGGAATGGAAGATAACAGATATGGAACGTCTGGTATAAATTAGAAAAGAACATTCTTTAACATATATTTCACTATTTCCTTTTCGTGTTGTATTGCAGGACATATTTGTGGTATATGAGTTTACAAATACATCCAAGTCAAGTAAACAAAACAAACCAAACAGGAACTCAGTAGTGCGTCCTAACTGAATTCTGGTGTCATCAAAGCAAGAACCCAAAGTTCTTTGGCAATAAATACAGGATTTGTCCAGTTATATAAGCTGCAGCAGTCAGTTGTCAGCTCAGTGAACGGAGAAAAATTCAGCTTTAGAGGAAAACAACCATTTTACCAGAAAATATCAACAGAAAACTTTAAATAATTCTTCTAAGCCTTGAGTATTTTTAACACAAACATTGAGCTATTCCCTGCCAGCATTTAATTCCTCTTTTTTTTTTTCTTCTTTGTGGTTCATATTTATTCCATTTCTCTTATATGGAATACAACTGTTGGAGGAAATATGAGGCGAAACAGTTCTGCAGTTGGATGCAACAAATGAGGTCACAATGTTAATAAAAAAGTTAGTGCAATAGTTTTTAATTTCAGCAAGAAAGTAATGTGTATCCCTTTTCCTTCCAAGGTAGCATATCAAAGCAATGGACGTGTCCAGTGCAGTGCCTTTGGTCTAAACAATCCTTACACAGTTGTCATCCACAATAATTGCAGCAAGGCAGTACTGAAGTAATAGTCACTATCAAGAGTCAGATGACAGCAGAAAAACCCTGGGTCCCTATATATGACAGTATATTGCAGTAAATATTTCAGAACTGTTTGCATTTTTTGAGGAGAGCTTTATTTTAAAAGAGCTTTTCACATGAGTGAAAAGAAAAATTAACTTTGGCACATTTGATTTTGGTGTTTGGTAAAGATGAGCTGCAGACATGAATGCAGGATACCTTCTGTTCACATACATTTAAATGAATTTAAATCTCCACTTCCTTGCATCCTGTATAGGTGCTTATTCCATTTCATAGTGAATGTAATGGTATGATTACATTTGGTAGCGTTTAACACCTGTTTTGCATAAAATAAAAGGTTTTCCATCTGGAAGCGATAGAAAATCAGTCTGAAAGGCAAAGTGATTCATTATCAGAATTAATTTGTGGTGCTGTTTGATGTCACCAGCTAAAATGGTGGCTACCAGCTGCTGGAAGCAGGGATTCTGCTCCTCACTGCTCACCCCTGACCATGTAATTGTGCCCCTTCCAGTGCTATGAGAATATGGGGCTCCAGAGCCTGCTGTCAAGATAGTAAACCAGGAGAAAATATTTCATATGTTTGGTTTATTTTTTTTTCAAAACATCTTGCTGTAGATTTTTGGATGACACACATTATTGCAGTGGCAGCTGTTTGAAATTGGCAAGCCAACTGTTCTTGGTCTGGGTCAGGAATTGTCCATCTGACTGTATCCAAGGGGTTAAGGTGTTTTTGGAGCAGTTAGACAAAACCATAAGAGCAGTCAAAATGCTTGCCTTAAGTAAACACAAATGGAGACTGTAAAGCTCTTATTCCATACCATGAAAACTCCTGGTTTCCCCCAGGTGTGTGTATGTGACACGTGGTACAGAACTCACACAGGTAAGTCTTGGCCATGCAAGACATGATGGTTTAAACCAACTTTTTCAAAAGACTCCTCAAAATTTATATCAGAATAAAAGACTTCCCTTGTATCTAAAGAAATTGGCTATATAATCAATATTTCTGATTAATTGCCATGCTTGGTGCTTCGGTAACTTCAGGTTATTTAGCCCTAATCAAAAGATAGAATTACTAGAAAGAGGAAATTTGATTTAATTTGATCTGGGGGAATTTTATAGGAATGAATCAATGTTTCTATCTAAAAGTGAAGAGGTAACCTCAACGTACCACAATATTGTGATTATATCAACAAAAAAGTTAATTGCTATATTCAAAGGTAATTCGGATGGATGAAAGACTCTGGCAAAATCCTCCACAAAAATCCATCACGGAAACTTAACTTCTTATCCTTCAAAGCCTCTTATTAATGTTCTATATTGTGAATATATCACTGTGACATTAATAGGTGATAAATTACGTAGGTGTGGAATTGGGCTTGTATTTTTAAAATAAGAGTTAACTGATGTTTAAGACCAAAGAACCTAAATACATAAAATATTGCAGTAATTGAAGCAATAAAAAAAGTGGATTGCTTTTGTTGGGTTTTTTATTGTGTGTGTGGTTTTGTTTTTTTTTTAATATGGCACAATTATGGAAAATTGCCCAATATTTAAAATTTGATGTCATTTAATATATTTTAAAAGATCTATAATATAATGTCTAGAAAATGCGATAAAATTTTAGATAAGTGAAATTAGAAGAAATTTTGTGTACTGTTAGAAGAATCACTGACAACCATAACTGAAATGTTAACTAAAAATAATTGTCAATTGGATTTTGATACAAGCATGGAAATACCCAACAGCAGGAATAAATTCATCTATTCATACAAGTTTTTGTGTTAGAAAAACAGCTTAGGGACACTGAGGGCGAAAAAAACACAAACAGAAAACAGATAAGCAAATGATTGCATTTAGTTCAGTAAGAACTTCTCCTTGATATACAGTGATGCTATCACATAAAATAAATATAGGAGAACATAGGATTTTTTTTTAAAAAAATAACATGAAAATCACAGCGTTATAATTCTATCATGCACTCTTGGCGTGTAGGCATAATGTTGTAGTAGTTTCCATTTTCTCTACTTCAAAAATAAAGATGATTTTGGGATAGATTATTAGAAATCTGGAAACACTTCTTTGCAAGCAGGGGGTGAAAGATTTCTTCACAAGGATGACGAGGACAAGAACTGGCATAAAAGCATGAATGACTGCAAAAAGATGTTTTTTCTCTAGATTGTGTTATCAATTTAACATGCTTTACTTATTAAAAAAAAAGCACTTCAACATTTGTTACTTTAAAAGTTATGCTGATTTTTTTTCCATGATTTGTTATACTTTCTAACAACCTTTTTGCTCAAAAAGGTTTCCTAAAGATGACTTATGTCCCTCTTTTCCTTTTTCCAACATAAGGGTGCCTATTTACAAATGGTTTTATTTCTGAGTCTTTATCACAAAACTAAGCTGATTTTATTTATGTACCTTAGGTTTATTTTTTAATTTACCTTATGTGCTTTTACTCTTAGCCATTTTCAATATCACTTTTGTTTTGTTTTTGAACTTCCAAATCTTTAAACAGCGCTTTGTGAAAATATTTTGCCATCTCCTGCTTGCTTGCAATTTTTACTTGCTTCTTTTTAATATTTGTCAGTTAGAGCTTTAAAGTGATGTAGAATACCTCCTGCAATGATAAACTTCATTTTAATATTAAAAGAATTGAAATATTGCTTTGAAAGTCATTCTAGTTTTCACATGTAGAGAATTTCTCAGGTTTATGTGGAGTCACAATGCAGTAGGATAGAATTTTAAGGTATGATCATCACCACTGATTGCCAAACATTTTTAACTTGTCCCAAAGTAGTTATAATAAATGTCTGTGTTCTTCTCTTTTTTGCTTTTTTCCTAATTCAGGCAAAAGTTTTGGGATATGGCATTTCAAGCATAGAGATAACTCAAAAAATGTGAAAAACGAATTCTGTTACTTACTTTTTAAGGGCTTACCCACCACACCAGATACATGTAAGTACTAAGGCACAACAATGAGGAAAAATCTTGATCTGGAAACTTTATTTTAATTTAATTTTAATTTTTTTCTCTTGCATATGAGTGATCCCAGAGAACAGTTATGCAAAATTAAGTGTGGTAAACACAAGCATCAATTAATACGAGGGGATTTGAATTTTTGAGTTTATTTGGATTTGCATGGGAGATTTTGCATGTGATATACACTAAATTTAGTGACCTTTGAAAGACAGGAAATTAAACTTGTTTTTCAATAAATTTGCAGTATTACTATCAGTATTTTCCTGGTATTTTTGTACAGAATGGCAAGCAGGCATTGGGAACTAGGTTGTACATAGATGGGGTGGTTTTCTCTTTGTTTCGTTTTTTGTTTTTTTGGGTTTTTTTGTTTGGGTTTTTTGGGTATTTCTTCAGTGGGTTTTTGGGGTTTTTTTTGGTAATATATATTGTGAAGTATGAGTACAGTTTGACCTCTGTAGAAATTTAAGGTGAAGAAAAGTTGGGTATTGGTACAGATAGGAGAAATATTTTGGATCAGAGCCACAGGATAGGATGACCCAGACCCTGTGCAAATGACATTTACAAAGTTAATTTTACCATTTTGGAATCAGCAAGCCTTGCTCTTTTACACTAATGAAGGAGCTGAAGACCTTATTCTTTTCAAAAGACCAAGTCCTTGAGCCTTGTTCAGCATTAGCTATATTGGGACGTAACATAATAAGTAGAGGAAAATTCAAACTATTCACTTTACTGAGGAATTGAAAGTAAACTTTACTCAGAAATACTAACCCAGTTAACCACCACAACACCCAACTTGTTGAGAACAAGAGATTTTACATATTCTCATCAGGAAAAAGTTAGTGAAGTTGTAGTGAAAAGATTTTGCTACCAAAAATCAGCATCCCTGTGAAAAACTGCCGCCTATAGGATCCTCCTGGGTGAACTATGGCACCAGAGCCCAATATAATCCTGTTTCTAAGGGTGTAGATCTGAGTCTTCTTCAATTTAGAAAGAGCTCATTGAACTCTTCCTTGAATGATGTCTACAGTAGCTGCAAATACATTGCTCTTTTCCAACACCAATTCTTCCCCCTGCAAGTGATATGAAATTCCCTGCACCTTTTTGAAAGATTCCTCTTTGAGAGCTGAACAAAATATTGGCGTATTTATGTTTTGTGCTGCAGCAGGAAAAAAATAAGAACACTGAATAGTAAGTTGCAAAGAGGTTATGAATACAGAGTCAAACCCATTACAGGCAGGTTTTTTTCCAAAGGACGTGCTCTGATATTACTAATATGCATGGTCCTAAAAAAATCAGGAAATACACAGGGCAAAGCTCAACAATAGTGTCCTTTAGTCACACAAAGGATGGCTCTCAGTATTTTATTCACATTAGATTAATGTTTGCTGTCTTAGGGAACAATCTAATTGAAAACAAGCAAAATAGCTGTAATGACTTCCAATGAAAGCAGGAAAAATGAGAGCAGTAGGGAGCACAAGGAATAAATGCTGGTTTCTTCACCTAACTGCATGTTTCTTTATCAACATGGATATATCATCTTTAAAGGCAAGAATACATTGAGTCAAGTATCTCCTTTGTAAATAAATTAAATTTAAAGAAAATTTTTCTCTAAAATCAATGTATCCTGTCTTCTTATGCCTCAGACAATTTAGTGCAAGTTATTCATGGGCTAGAGAGCTTTGTTTAATGGTTGGAGAATTCTCTTCAATTTATAATGAATAGCCTAGAAAATGTATAGGTGGACTAGTGAGCCATCTTATCAAGTCCATATAACCAAATAAAGTATTTAGACCTGTTAATTAAAAGAAGTCATTAAAGGTGTATTCTTGCAACAAACAATTACGGAGTAGAAAATAGCCTTGAAATGTAATTAAGTTCAACTATTTCTCTCTGTTTACCAAAATTAATTAATGCCTCCTTGCCAGCATAACCTAACTTGAAGGTTTGTAATTTGACACTGTACTGTGAGTGTTGGGGTTTGATGCTGGCTAAGTGCCAGGCACCCATGAAAAACTATTCACTCATTTTCTGCTGCTATAGCTAAGCAGAGGAGGGGAAATTAAAACTTCATTTTCATGAGTTGAGATAAGGATTATTGAAAATAAACTTTAAGGCAAAACAGGTTCAAAACTTAAACAGTAAAAAGAAGATTTATTCTTAAGAGACTTAAAGAAAAAAGGGTAATAAGAACCAAAGCAAACCTTCAGAACCCCTTTCTTTCCCAGTCGCTCCCTCTTTCCAATGACCATGCAAGGTAACAAAACGTGGTGTTTTGGTCAGTTTTTCACTTCTTAAAAATCTTTCTTCAGTATGCTTAAGGAAAAGAGTTTCTTCTGCTGTGTTGTGGGATCCTTTCCACAGGAGATAGCTCTCTGTGAACTTTTCTAACATGGTTTTAACTTCCACAAGCAGCAGTCCCTCCCACAGGCATAGTAGTCTTTGCATAACTGCCTGGCGTGGGTCATTTTAGTTCATGAGTTTTAGTCTTTTAAGGATGAGCTGTTCTACTTTGGAAGTGAAGGCTCTCTATCTCTAAAAGCAAGGGTCATCTCTCTCTGTTCGAGTTCCTCACTAGATTACAGCTTTTCAGTATCCATGTGCTCCAGTGTGAGTACTCTTCTTCACGTGCTGTGTGTGGATCTCTGCACCCCCCTGTGCACCTCATGAATTATAAACAGTTTGCTGTATCTTAGTCCTCACCACGGCTCGCAGGAGAATCTCAGCTCCGGCGCTTGGAGCACCTCCTCCCTCTCCTTTTCTTTCACTGACCTCGGTGCCGCCGTGTTGGTTCTCCTCATGTGTCCTCACTTTTCCTTTTCCTCTGACTTGGAAGAAAGTTGGTGTCCGTAAGTTGCAGTTGAGAGGTTGATCTCCTCTGGACTCTGAGTGGGGGAATTGCTCTCCGTGGCTCTCGCTGATGGCCAAGTGATCCATGCTGGCACCGCAGGGCCGGCCCCAGCCGCACGGTCCTTGTGCCACAGCACGGGCGGCTCCGGTCTCTGGAGGGCCCCAGCCACACGGATCCCACTGGCCCCAGCCAGGTTGGGCCCTGGCGGCCACCTCACCACCCCTTTGGAAAAGAAAAAAGAGAAATTCCTGCGGTTTTTCCTTTCTTAAATATGTCATCACAGAGGCGTTACCAGCTTGTCTAATTGGGCTAGTAACCTGCCCATCGTCAGAGCCTTCAGAGACTGGCTCTGTGCTGGACATGGACGTTTCAAGCAGTTTTTTCCCAGACCCACTGAAAACCAGGATGTGTTAAACCAACACAGTAAGACACAATTATTGTCTTAAATTTCTAATCACAACAGAATTCAAATTTTCTATTGAATTCATTATATTATAAGGATAAAGGACATTCATTTTCTTTAGCTATGCTTTAGTAATTTTTGTTTCACTGGTGGACGCTGTGGCCCAGGTGATTTTCCTACTGGTGAGAAGTGAAATCTGAAACTTATTTCTTCAAAGCTAATGCTGAACATTAGAGGCATTTTAATTTTGTGAATATTGACCTCATGTGATGACTTATGCAAGTGGTGCTTTTCTGCAGTATTTGTAATTGCTGTTGCATAACTTTGGTATGACTCTTAATAAAATGTTTAGAAATGTTTGGATCAGGTTTGGAGGTTATTGCCACTGAGTCCTTGAGCTTTTCTTATTGTGTACAATGTTAGGGTTATTAGGTTGGAAGGATATTGATTTTTGCATAAAATGGTACTGCTTCAGTCCGGAAAACTAGTAATGCTCCTCTTCCCTCACCAAACTCAACAAAAACAACCATTTTAGACCTATTAAAATGAAATAAATAAAACCAGAATCACTTATTTAATATATAGTTGCAAAGGGTCATTAAGAAATTGCTTCAGATTAGGTTTAAAAGGAGAAAACTATTTAAAAAAGGGAAATGGAAAATGCAGTAAAATGAAAGAGTGGGGTATGGTATTAGAAGCATCCTTAGCTCGTGAATAGGGCAGACCATCATTATTTCTTTTCTTTTTGGGGATGGAACTGCAGGAACATCTCTAATATTTACGGTTTGTTTTATAACCTTGGTAGGCGTGTCTAATGAGGAACTTTTTAGTATTTGTCAGAACTCAAGAAAATTTTATTAATTTGAAAATTTACCTGATCTGAAAGTAGACTTTTTAAACTTAATTTATAAAACAAGTTATAAACTGCACAGAGTCCTTCAGGAAGCCCTTCTTTTCCTTAATACTTTCTAGATCATTGTCTTCTGTTCTTTTTGCTTTTGCACTAAGCTACTTACACTTTTCTAAATACCTAATTAACTTCATAATTAAGATAAATACTTTATACTCAAATGGCTTCTTTTAACTCATAACCAGTTGTAATGCAGCCACTGTCCTACATACTGGAATGTAAAATATTTTATTGTTTGCACAGCACCAGTATTAAGATGTTATTACCAGTTATCTGAATTTACATACAAAATGTTTCTAAGTGTACCACTTGAGAGGTTTATGCTTTGAATATTTAAGTATTTGCATTTTGTTCGCCTTTAAGGAAGAACATGAGTTTTCAATAAGCTAAATATCTTCCAAAGATAAAATAATCATTTAATATTAAATAAGTGGATGCTTTACAATGCCTTTATATAGACATTCTCTGAAATGTAATGATTCATATAATTGTTTTTTAAAAAAATATATTTTACTTGAAATATGGGGTGAAAACACCCTGCTCTTACAGTAATGTTTATAGCTTTTATTAGCATATTCCCTGAATATTATATTTCTCTGAATTATCCATACTAAAATCTGCTTGAATTTGAACAAGTACTTTTACTTCAGATAGAACTACTGAATAAATACAATAAGAAATTTTTTTTATTAGTTTTGAGAAAGATAATGTAAGTGCTGCATCTCTTTCTTTTTTCATAAAAGGCTTTAAGGATTGCATGCTATTATTTTTACCATTTACCATTTTAATTTAAAGATTCCATGTAAAATATTAATAAAAATTAACATGATCTGTACTTTTACATGTATTTCAGAACACAACACACAAAATATTATGTTATAGCAACATACAAGATAGAAAATGTCCTTTATTTCCTTTATAAACACATTTACATCAAAGAAAATACAGTTTAATGCCCAAAAGGAGTTTATTTCTCTTTAAAATGAGGAAATCGTCCAGAATAAAAGAAAGAATGCCCCAAAAGTTACTGTATTTAGCTCAGTGAGTCCAGTTAATGAAATAACCCCCTCAAAAGATAAGATTATTTTGTGTTGAGTAGCCATCTCAGATAGGAAATTAACTGCAATAACTTCTTAACATCTGGCAAAATCACAAACAAATTAGTAATAACTTCATGTTAAAATTATACTAGGGTTCTTCATGTTAGTTAGGAAAGTAATTTCTGGTAATCTTTGGAGGGTACCTTAAGAGAAAAATAAGATTTTAGGTAATTTTAATTGATATATTGATCATAAGTCTAAGGATATTAAGATTAAAATTAATTTAAAATGTTTTACCTGTTTGATTGTGTGTATAAGTTTTTCTTCATGGATAATATCTTTTTGTTAAGCAGACAGACAAAACTTAGGTCATCAATAGATTAATTTCTTGAATCTTGAAAATATGAAAAAAGCTTTCTGTCTTAATATAAATAATAAAGACAGAAGTATATATCTATCTATATAATTTATAATTCACATGTAATCTATCCTATATAGTAAGTAATTGATGTATAATATATACCTGTAATTATTATGTGTAGTAATAGTACACCTACATTATGGCTCGATATTCCAGCAGAATTCCTCAACCCAGGATCTAGGCAGTAAATCTACTATAAAATTGTTTTGAACACACAGATGGTGATGCATTATTTTGTTGTTGCATTTATTGATTTTATTGTGGCACAGTACAAATCTGCCAGCAATAAAATAGAATATGATGGTACCAAAATGTATGGAGAGACATTTCACTTCATGCATAGTGAACAAAGGTGTTGAACTGATTTGTTAGCGGTGGAAGATATACAAAAAAAAGAACGAATTGTTATTTCATACTTTCTTGGCCTGTATGGCTTCAGCTTAAGAAAAACCTGAAGTATTTTAAGTACCATCATTCAGGCCAGCTTTAGCAGTAGGCATTCCTGTTACAGCAGGCATTCTTGTGTGAAATAATTTTTGTGGTTAGTGCATAGAGAGCCTCAGGGTTTTATTTTCTCCACTGTAAATATTCCTACTAAAATGTTCAACCAAAAAATGTACAGTCACAGAAACACCTCAAACATGACATTGCATGTTTTTAGTGCCTATTCCTCAAAAAACTCGTCCAGCCAGTACAAAATGTGGGAGAGGTTCCTGATGTGGGAGCTGCCAAACCACCAGCCTGCTTCTCCAGCTAGCCAGGGAAGCTGGAAATGTTAAAGGTGGGGAATGGTTTCTGTTTCTCATTTCAAATGAGAGGAGCAGTAAGTGGATATCTGTGACAATGATCAAGGCAGGAGAAATATTACCACTAAGAAAACTCTGTGATGAGTTGGCTGCTGTCAAGGGGATAGACTTTTAATTTTTTTTTTTTTTTTTAAATTCCTGACCACAGAATAAGATTTCTAAAATTTCCTAGTGTGTCTTAAAGACACATTCTTGAAGTAGCTAGCCCTCAAGATAAAAACAAATTTTTGCCTATGAACTGCTCTCTCTTCCAGTAGCACAGTTTTTTAGTCTGACAGTCAAATCTCACTTCCAGCCTCTTCACGTGGATTGCTAAACTCTGACAAATGGCTGAGCATCTGATATAAAAGTCGATTTTTGCTGGAAGATTTATACTTTAAAAAAGAAGTTGATAAAAAAAGTAAGGAGTCCAGCAGAAGAACTCAGCTTTTTGTTCCAAATTCATGAAATCCACAAGCAGTCTGAGGTTTCTGTTTACAGGACAGGTGTATGCTGGGTAAAAAGACTGAAAATAATTTGCTGTGTGTTCTGTCATTGAAACACAGACTACTGAAATCCCTGGAATTTTAAAAAAAGAATTTCTCCTTCAGGAAATATTATTGCACGCTGACAGCCACGATACAAAGGCGGCACTGCGCAACTACCCTCCCATGAAACAGGAAGCAAAGGAGAAGAAATGGAGACAAGAAAAATGTAAGTTTCCTTTATACCCTTCCCCATTCCTCCTCCCAGAGGATGCAGTCCTGGAGATCACAGTCCTGGAAATTACAGTCCCCTGGCTTACTTTGTGCTATCCTCTACCTCTTCCACATTGCCCTGAAGGTGGAAACACGGTGCAGGGTTTTAAACAAACATCCCCTACACAGCCCCATGTCTCTTTTTGCCTTCCAAGCAAGCTGTCATTTACCCTCCGTGACATAGTTATAACTTGCTTTAAATGCATGTTCTCAGTCGCTGCATTTAACTTATCAAGGCCCCCATCTGGATTGATGCACTCCAAAGTGGAAGTTAAGTGTTTTGCCTTTAATCAGCACGGCAGCACAAGCACAAGCTCATATTCTTTCTGCATGAGATATAAAGATAGCGTCTCACAAATATCTGAGCCTGGGGATTCAAATGCCCAGCTGAGACAGACTGCTGTCTCACACTCGAACATCACAAGAATCAACAATATTGCATTTGCTGCATGAGCTTTCCCTGAGGGATGGAATCCTGGAGGTGCAGTCAGAGCATGTAGAACATACCACGACAAGGGCATAGCTCTCACAAAGCGTCATGGCAGCTGTCATGCTTGCTGCAAAACATGGCCAGAACAGTACATGGTACTTGTTTCTGAGCCTTTCCCTTCATCTTTAACACCAGTGGGATGTCTGGATGCTTTTCCACTCTTTTCCCGAATATTTGCTCACTTAAATCTCTTATGATAGCCAATGCTAGTCGTCAGGTTATGACAAACCTTGCATGTGGGAAAACACCTTCAGACCTTTCCTTGAAACTTCTTCTTTTTCCATAAAATAATCTAAAAATTCAGAAATAAAATGACAGAGTGTGCTGGTAAAGGCACAATAAAGGACACTCTCACACCTGCTAGATTCATCAGAAAGAGGGAAAAGGAGAGACTTTATTTACATTTTTGATACTTTATAGGGTTTTTAATTCCACAAGGGATTGGAGGACATGTCACTTCCTCCTCCATCCCACTGGAGAAAAAGGATGCTCATCAAACTTTCTCTTATCACAAAAGGAATGAAAAGCAGAAAAGATGGCTAAATAAACATTGGCCATTATTTACATGAAAGTGTGTGAAAATCTTTGACTCCAAAGCTAAAACATAAGGCTTAGCAGAAAACAGGACAACAACAGAGCAAAAGAGGAAAAAAAATGGGTAAGATACACTGGGATGTGGGGGAGAGGGCGAGATCAAGTGCTGTTCTTGGAGCAGGGGCTGATTTTTGGGGCAGGCTCTGAGCAACTGCTGGCTTACCCATCGTGGGTGAGGACCGCAGGAAAGCACACCCTGCTGAAGCTCTGCTCTGTGCACAACAGAGCCAAAAGCACTATTTTTTTTTTTTTTTTTAGTTCCTGAGCAAATATAAAATTGAACCCATGGGGATCGTTGGACATGAGATCTCTGGATACAGGCAGGAGTTAGTGATCTTGGTAACAGAGACAGTAGCTGCAAATTATCTGCTCCTTACAGCTCTAGTGATTCCTCCACTACATGAAACACATAATTTTATACTATGCATCAAAAGTACTGCAGATTTTATGCAAGGCAAATAGAACAAAAATAACCATTGTTTCAAAAGTTAGATCTGCCTTACAACCACACTTCATATATTCTCTGCCCCTTTATAACTATTCTACATAAAGAACAGATGATTTTTTTCTTCATAATATTTTTTTTTTTCTTTTTATAGGGAAATGTTATTTAATGAATGAAAAGCTGCTTCCATGGAAAAATATTGGTACAGATCAAATGGGAGTAGTGAGAATTTCTCGCATTCAAGATGGAATTTCTGCTCATAATGGTAGAGAACCAGAGACAGTTGTTTTGCAGAACTGAGCAAGTTTGGGATAATGACTTAGTTCTCGAAAGTTCGGGTAAACCATACACTGCTCAGGCTAGGAGGTTTCTAGAGCAGAACTACCTGCGTTCTTTTTCTGTGGCCTGTACGCCCTAGTAAATAAATATCATTTATCTGAACTAGTTCCAAAGAGTAATTAGTATGCACAGCTACAAGATTTGGTAAAAAAAGGCACAATTCATTCTAACTCAAAACTGGAGCTGAACCTCAACTTCATATATGTCAGCTGGTTTTCATGACATGTGTGAGGTTGTTGTGAAAATTTTTTCCTCTCTCCTAATTCACCATTTTGGGTTGGTATCTCTAAGGCAACTTTTTTTTTTTTGGTAAATTTAGTGCTAGCATTTTTATGAAGGTTAAGCATTGATTTTGCTCCCAGTGAGTCAGGAAACTGTCTGAAGAAAGATTTTCCACTTTGCCAATAAATATTTTATTGTTCTTGTTTATTGTAGAGTGGGAAATATCCCTCTCCATCCCCTCAAGATTTAAAAAAATGCCTTAGAAGTTTTCAACATTTGTGTCACAGAAAAAAAAAGGATAGTTTGAGTAAGTTGGTGGAACAGCAGAGCTGCTGCCCTCCTGCATCCATTTATTGTCCTTCTTTATATATGTATATTTATTTCAGATGTATTCTGTTTTCAGATATTCCAATTCTAGCCATGCTTGCTGTGCTTCAATTAGGAGTGACAACTACCGAGTTAACTTTTTTAGCTCAGCATATGTGGCTATGTACAAACTCATGCATAAACATAAACCAAACTGGAAAAAAAGGCTAATACCTTTTTTAGAGCAGAAGCAAAAAATAGCAACCAATGAAAACCCAAGCCTGCACAATCCTAATTGCCGAGAGAGCGACGCGTTTGCCCGTGCCACCCAAGAAGGCAGAAAGCTGAGGAGTGGGAAGAGATCTGAGTAACAAAAGAGAACTTTGCAGTGCTTCAGCTCTGAGGGTTGAATGCGCTGGTATTAAAGCACGAGCGCGTGGAGGCGTGGGCAGTGACAGGCAGGGAGCTGCGTCTGTTCTGCAAGAGGAGCGAAGCCAAGCACAGAAGATTGGGATTATTTATTTTTCCACCACTGACTTCAAACCCTCAGTTTACACATGCCCATGAAAGTGAATTTTCAATGCATCTAACAGCTACTGCGTACACAGTAACAGAAGCTTCCACTGAAGCAATGTAAATGACCTCAGTAATTGTATTCTTTTTGACCCTGTAAAGGGCGCTTTTGCCTCACTCACATTCATCCTGGCTTCCACAGCAAGGATCTTTTTCCTACTTCATCATTTTGATTGGATTAGTCGTGAGAACTTTTACATCTCTTCCACTACATCTCCCTTTCTTCAAGGCTCCTTAAGACCCTTTCTTCTCTTCCTATAAACTTCTTTTCCAGTTCTGAAAAATCACTTTTAGTCCCCGGCTGGTAAATAACACTATTTGCCATTGCTTCCCTGCAAAGCATCTGGACAAACATTTTCCCACCATTTCTCATGTGCCCCACAGCTGTGGCAGACTATCTTATAAACTGCCCAGAAGTCTTCTCTGCCTTGCTAGGTATGAAAAGCTCTCTATATATTCGCGATGACCACTGTGAGCAGCCATTTAAATGTGTACTTCACTCAGCTTCGTTTTACTGATGAAAGTTATAAACCTGTGTTATGGTTGGATTTGGCTTTAATTAGATGTCACCTGCCTTCTCAAGTCCCTTTCAGTGTAGCTTTGACATATTGTTGCTTTTTGACTCTTTAGGCTGAGTGAAAAGACTGTCTTCTCCTTTTTGTTGCTTATTAGAAAAATAGGATTAAATCAAACAACCAAACTTCAATTTGTTATACCCATCTTTGCAACATGCAAAAGTCTGTTTTTGTCAGAAGAGTTGAAAAGTACTCACTACTTCAGGGTCAAATGTGGCAAAAGAGATGTCAAAGTCTTTTGAAAAAGTTTGAAAGAGCTGCAGTTCATTAAGTTTCTCAAAGAAAAGATTACAGAGGGGAGAATAAGCCTGCCTGACTACTAAATGGAAATAGAATTAGGCCAGCAGGAGCTAGGTACAACAGGAACGTAGCAAAACTGACAATATCTAATATCTTAGACAATACATTCTTGTTAAATAGATCAAAACCCATGGTGAAAACACATGTTCTGAGAACGATGTGTTTGGGATGTAAGCTACAAATGAAGTGTTGAGGAGCAGTTAGCTGTGCTGTAATGCCTACAGCAGCAGCTATTTCTAATTTCCTTTCCTCTGCACCCCAGTAGTGTCAGCAGCAGGAATAACACCTTCAGGAACTTAACATCTCCCAGTGAAGAGATTATTTCACTTATGTCTTTTGTGTTTGGGATTTAATTGGTATCATTGATCAAAGAATGAATTATATTGATATTTTCTTCAGACGTGGTTTAAAACGGGCATTTTAGGTTACTGTGGGAGTCTTTCAATCATGAGTTGATGTCATAGCAGTAGTTCTACAAGTACAGTACAAGCAACCCAAGAATTCAAAGGTAAAAGGAAAATCAACAGGCATATTAAGAACGTTCTCAAAAGGGAAAAATAGAGGTAGAAGAAAGGAAGGAGTAAGTTTTTACATGAACCTTATTTTTTCAATTTTCTTGCAATGTGCATACTAGAGACCTGTTTCAGCCCTGAATAAAAAAGAAACAAAACACCAAAAAACCCCAACCAAACCAATGATTTATTTAACAGTTCCAGGTCTAAATGATTGTTTGGAGATCCTAAAGATGACAGTCTTCTATCTGGTTTTTCCCAAAGGGATAAAAATCTTATTTGAGTAACATAACAAAAGTAAATTTTTAATAACTGCTTGAAATTTGTTCATATTTTGAAGTTTCTACTTTATATGATAACCTGGGAAAAGAGTAAAATATTGCAACTACAAGCTTGGAGGGGTTTTTTAGTAAATATATCAATTGATCTTTTAAGAAACACCATGTGACCATATAAACCTTCCCTCATGGGTAATATCAGACCAAAAAAAACTACAAAAACTCTGTTGTGAGAAAACCTCTTGAATGTCTTAAGATGTTGCAAAGGCCTGTATGCATGTTTTTTTTCCACAAACCAACAGGTTTTATTTATTATATACTTGACGTATTTGTGCAAAATATACATATTTTTGTATTATATATTCATATATAATGCATATAAAAATATAAATGCAAATAAATGTGTGTTTTAACTTCAGATAAAAAACTTTAGTCTCAGATGTATCAAAAAAAAAAAAAAAAACAAACCAAAAAAACAACAAAAAAACCAAAATCCATGACAGTCTTTGGTAAAAGTAACAGGAGGAATAAAAGAGCAGTGGGATAGGAAGGAAGCTGACACATGGCATTCTTTATCTTTGGAGTGTGAGGTTCCCTTTGTCCTGAGGTTAATTTTTCACACCTGTGTGTCATTGATTCAGCGAGTGAGGTGCTGCAGTTTGGAAGAAACTCAGAGATGACAACTTGCAGCTGTTCTTTTGGATAGGCAGTGACATAAAGAGTAGAGGCCTTGGAAATGTGAAGAACTTGAATGCTTCTTGATTTTAAACCGGTGTTCAGAACTGTTATAATTAATTTGGATGATAATGTCTTAGAAGCTGAATATGGTGAAATAGAAGATGATCTTTTCCTTCCAATCAGAGGTAGATCTGTTTTATGTATAGCACTTAAATAGGTTTGTTTTGATGATGATTTCTGTAATCGTTTGTGGAAAGGGTTAGAAATTACGTTCTTGCTTTTCTTTTTATCCTTTCTTTTCTAGTTTAAGTAATAACTTACCTTTTCACTTTTTTATAAATTTCAAATTTTATATGATGTCTTCTCTAACTGATATGTTTATTTTTGTTGTTAAATACTCTTCTCACTTCTTAAAGTTTTTATCTCTTCATAGTTGTCAAAGCCTGTCAGAAAACAGCTTATATAGGGTTTTTCCCCCCTTTTTTTCTTAGTTTTCGGTGATAAAGCTGTTTTTTTTCTATTCATAATTAACAAATGTGTTAAAAGTCCTGTCAACTTTTCTGACAGATGTGAAAATCTGAATGATTCCTGGCACGGATGTATTTTTCCCTACTGAAGGGTTTTAATGTACTCATTTATTTTCCCTTCCTCAGGGAGCAAGATGATATGAGAGACAGGAGGAGTAGAAAACCTACCACAAATTAAGAAATGTGTAAATATACACTATCCTTCACTCAAGTGTTAAAAGAAAAAATGAAGAAGAAAACAGACTACTTGCTGACATTGCGAATCTAAGCCAAGCATTTATAAAAATCATTGATTTTTGCTGTGGTGCAAAAGTAGAGAAAAAGACTTCAGTGAAGTTAAGTGGGGGATAACAGGTTCAGCTGATCTCAGTAGTGGCTCTGTACTGAGAAATGTTGACTACTGTAAAGATATTTACCAGTGCAAGTTAAAAAGCATTATTATGAAATATCTGGCAATATTTTAATCCCGTTTTAAAAGAAGGTGTGACAGAGCTGTAACAAAATCTCTATCTAAGAAAGGGATTCTTTATCAGCCCATCAGGTAAAGGGAAAGCAATCATGCAGAGGCTCTCTTGAGAACTGATCAAGGGATTTTCCATGGACAGGATAGATCTATTCAAAGAAGTGTTTCTTTGAAATTCTTTTGAAATGTTGTAAGCCAAAACTGAGATTGCCTAAATAATTAAAATTTGCTTTTCTGCTTCATATGAACCCTGGATACAGTTTTCCAGTGGTAATCTCCTTCTTTCAGGATCCCTTTCCCTCTGCAAAATCCTCAGTTCATTTAGCGAGCTGGCTGGACAGACTTGGCCAAATTTTATTTTTTCTTTATTCTGCTTTTGCCCATGGTGCTTATGCAGCAGTCATTACAAATATAGAATTTTGGTTGAAACAGTCTGTTTGAATAAAAACAAAGCAAAGAAGTCAAAGCTTTACAATTTGGGCAATAGTAACTGTTTCCTTGCTGCATGTCTGGTTGCATTCTGCTATTTTCAGATATGAGTAGCTTCTTGGAGAGACAGTGAAATTCCTGCAGGATGCAAAGAATGGTTTCTCCTTTTTTTGTTGTGGTAGACCCAACTGAAGTTAGAATGTTTGTTTGTCACCTTCTGAGGGTCATTGTCACATCATGGGGAACAGGAAAAAGGGCACCTCCCTCCTTAAATTGTGACATTATGTATTTTGGCTTGCTGGAGCTCTAAGGGGAGCAAGACCCATTATGATACTTGTTTTCATGTTCCTTTTCTTCCCTGTGAGTCTCTTACTAGCTCCCTTTACCTTCAGATTGTGTCCTTAGCCAGCCCATGTTGGTAACTTAGAAAAAATCTGTGACTACTAAAAGCAAGTACTTGATTCCAAGTAGCACAGAGCAGCATGGCAGATTTGCTGGGGAGATGCACTTAATGACAGTTCCATATACTCTTCACGAGTCTTACTCCAAACCAGCTGCAGTCAGGATTGCAGACTGAGGGACTATTAGCATTTGGAGCACATTTGATGCATTCCTAGAACACATCTTCAAATGTGTTTTTGTCTGAAAGGAATGCAGTTTGCTTATTCCTAGGCCTCTCCGCAGACTGACACAAGGCACAGTATGTGGGTGACTGGGAGAGATGCTTCAGAAACGCTCCCTTGTTCTGGTAAAATATTTAAGTGGATGGATGTGGTGCAAACCACACTCTTCCATCCTGTTGCTTTAAACTGTAGTGTCTATTTCTCCAGTATGGAAACACTTCCCACCAAGTTTATGGGGAAAATGAGCAGACAGTGAATTATTTAACACGTGCAGAAGGACTTGGTTTCTTCTTTTGAAACTGACAAACTGGTTTGAATTGTGTTTTCTAAAAATCCACAGTCTGAAGCTGAGACTGGCATAGGCAGTTTCAGTCTGTACGGTTGAGTTTGGTGAAATTAATGACAGATGATCTGGTGAAATACTGGAATGCTGAGCTGTCTTACGGACACTTTTCTGTTTATTTGCTGGTCAGAATTCCATGGAAAGGTTGTTTTTTTGGAGCTGGGTGGTCTTTAGCTGGTGAGCATATGTGGAGTCCATATAATGCGGTCAGTACTGCAGTTGTTTTAGGTATGATTGACCACAAAACAATAAGTAACAGTAACTATTAGAAATCAAAAGTTTATTAGAATCACACAATTATTAAAGGTGGAAAAGACCTCTAAGATCTTCAAGTTCAATCCGTGTACCCAAGGGCCGTGTTCAGATGCCTTTTGAACATTTATTGTTCATACTTGAAAGTAAAGTAGGCTTCGTTCTAGGCAATGTCAGCATGTAAATTTTTCAACAGCACAAAGGGCACCGTACAGGACCAGAGATGGCAACATCAGGCAAACAACTGAACAGATTTTGGAGATAAAACTAATTCCTCAGGCCACCTGGATGGGTGTGTAATAACAGGTTAGGGGGGACAGTGCTGCCATGATTGAAACTTTATGGTTCCATAAATAAAATGGACCTTGTCCAGCAGACCAGCATCATTCACAAACGCTACAAAGATTAAACATTTAGGAAAAAAGGTTCTGAAAAGGAAGAAATGTAGTGACTCTACAGCGATGTGCCTCCCAGCAGTGTGAATTTCTTTAGACTTCAGTACAGTAGAGAAGGGACTGGCTGGCTACCAAGCACATGAAGCGTTTAGCACTTCCACTGGAATACCCAGAGGTTGTATCTGTGTGGGAACAAGAACTTGAAAGTAAAGGTATTTGCTAGTTTAGCTTATGCTCATTTTATAACACTGATTAGTGCAATTAATCTGCCTTTGTTTGGAGGCTGTGGGGAATTGTTGTTTTGATGGCCAAAGTTCTAACAACAACAACAACAACAAAAAATAAAGCACCAAAAGCCTTGTAGAACACATATTTGTGGGAAGTAAAAATGTTTTGATTAAAAGTGAAATGCATTGTGTTTGAAATAAATACATCTATTTGTTATTTATACAAATATATAAATGCAGATACACTTACTCATTTGCATTTTTGAGGTATCTTCTATGTGGGGATTTCAATTCTTCACTATAGTTGAACAATAAATAACACCAATGTGAGTACCAGCATATTATTTATGTGTTTATTTTAGCAATGCCTAGAGATATCTTGCTATCAGTCAAGACACACTCTTGTTCCTTCAGAGGAGGCAAACCAGTTCACCTCTCTGTCATCCATTTGCTTAAGTTGTGTCAAATGCTTGATCAAACTCAGCATGTGTGTAAAAGCATTTCAGGTGCTTCACAAAAGAAAGCTATTGGGGAGAAAGTGGGAGAACTTTTGTGTCAGAAAAAGAATGTTTTCTTTACTTTCCTCTTCTAAAATTCAAATGTTCACAAACCATTTCTTGCAATAAATAAAATGGGCCTTGAATCATAGAAACTGAACCACAAATTGTTCATGTCTACGGTATTTAATATTATTCAAAAAGGAAATCTTACTCATCATGGATATTATGGCACTGTTTTTTCTTCAAGGTATCATTTTCAGGTAACCCTATCAATAAAACTCTAGAAAGTCTAAAGTTAAGCCAGTTTAAAAATGCAAAGGCAGAACCCTCCCTAAGCAAAGTGTCATAATCTCTTCAGCTTGACTTCTTTCAGCAGTGTTTCCAATGGATTTTTTCTGCATTTAATTTTTGCCTGAGTGTACATTTACTCTTTAGAAGCATGGCAGGACAAAGAAATGCAAATGTGTTATGTTTTTATTTGTAATGTCAGGAAAGGATAAGAGACACATGAAGGCCATCTCTGATGCTCAAGTTTTGTGTTCAAGGTTATTGTTTCTTTAGTGCAACTCTGAAACTAAACGAGGGAACAGACTGTGTGTTCCGAACAAAATTAATTTACATTTAAATACTCCATTTATCAAAATATTTTTGCTTGTAAAAATTCACATTTTGCACCAAGTGTTGTAAATCTAGTTAACTGTAGATCTCAGACAATATGTGGTTATTTATTATAGAATATACTTGTCTACAGTTTGAGTTTTGAAAATCTATTGCAGTTACTCCCTTTTGCAAGCAGAAAAAGAATCCTCCTATGTTAATGTTACCGCACATCCTGCATCTGTCCAACAGAAAAGTGAGGACCTTTGGCTACAAATAAACACTTTGCAGTTTCTCACGGTGGTATATGTTAGTTATGTAAAACGTGATCAAGTCAGAGCCTCAATACCAAGCAGCTGTAGGCCTTTCTTGGAAGTTTGACTTCCTGCTTAACATATTTCAGCAAAAATTTTGATTCCTAATTTTCAGTCTTTATTTTTCATTCATGACTCCCTAAAGAACTTGAAAAAAAGAGTCAGTTTTGAAAAGAGGGGGCTTGGTATAGATTTGTCATTACTTCTTANACTCCTTAGAATTTACTCTGCTTCTTTCTTTTCTCTCTCTTTTCTTCTCCCTTCCTTTTATTTTGTCAAGTATATAACGTATCGGTATCATTCATAAATACAATGTGAAGAATGAAGGTGAACTCCCTCCCCACTTCCCTGATTTTTTTTGTTTTGTGTGAAAGTTAGGCTTTTGAATTTCTATTTTTTCTTCTGAGTTTATCTACNCCCTCCCTACCTCCCTGAATTTTTTTCTTTTGAGTGAAAGTTAGGCTTTTGATTTTCTACTTTTTCTTCTGAGTTTCTCTACCAAAGTGTTTGGAAATGGCTGAACTTCTGTAAAGATCTGTAGGAATTTCACTTTAGATGATAAGATTCAATTTAGAAGAGGCTGTATTGGCAAAAACCGCCTAGTGCTGCTTATTCTTATCTACGATATTTAATTTTTAAATACATTTGCAGATTCAGTCTGAAACAACTGGTTTCCAGGGAGTGAAACTATGTGAAGGCTGAAATTTCCAATATTTTTCCTTAAACTACATGTCCCCCTTGCCCCCACCCATTTGGGTCTTTCTGTTACTCCCCCCCCAAACCATGTCTTACAGGGACAAAAGGTTCAGGAATTAGATTTTTTTTTTTTTTTTTTTTTAAAAAGGTTAAGATAACAGCTTCGAAACTTGTTCTGGTAGTAATATCAAATAAATTTATAAACGTGGTGATTTCTGTTTCACAATTCCTATACTGAAATCCCAGAACATATATCACAGATATGTGGTAAGTTGCAAACATTATTTTTTTTATTCATTAAGGGAAAGTTTTAGACTGCTTTGCCTTAAAAATATGTTTATGATAATAGAGATTACTTCTCTTTTACCTCTTCAGTAAGCAGTAGAATCTGAAATGTGGGAAAGTTGAGACAAATGAACAGATGTGTGCATCATGGATTAAATTACTTTCTAGTCAGTACTTCCACACAGGGATTTAACACACTGAAGTTATGCATTTTATCTTAGCACATGATGGATTTATCCCAACTTTTTTGAATACAGAAAAATCCCTTGACCATAAATGTCCCATAATAGCTGATTAATAGTCATTAAAATGTCCTGGAGATTTGTTTGAATCAACTCTGGACAAGGTACTCCTAGACATAAATACTGTCCTAAAGCAGTTAGGAAAGCTTTATCCGAGTCTGTGCCAAACACACTCTAGGTTGTCTTGGGCTGATCACTTGGGAAATAATATTAATTTTGTGGGTTTTTTCTGTGTTCATGATTTAGTTGTGTGTTTTAGATATGATATGTACTATAGCTGTCTCCTTAATAATTTTTGTTTCCATTTTTCTCCTTAAAACTTCCTGTTCAATTTCCTTTGTGGCAGAAGTATTTACATATTTTTAAATGGGAGGGGAAAAAAATCACCACTATTTATGCATGATACTCATGCCCCCAGTGTCCAGTTTTGGAGATGAAATGGGATGGTAAGAATACGACATAAGTTCTGTATATGAAAAACAATCTGTCTGCCATGTTCCAGTCCTAATTTTCATAAACCTTCACGTGTTAGTGAGCTCTACAAATCCTTTACTTATTGAGAACTAAGTTAATAGTGAATGCCTTTTTTTCTGATCAGCACTCTTTTACTGGGTCTAAACTTTGACCTGGTGTGTTTAATAAAGACTGGCTGAGGATTGGTGGTTCCCTGACAGCAGTTGATTCCTGTTCTCCTGATTGCTCCTTTTTGGCACGTGTTTGAGTAGCCAGTCCCCCTCATAGATGGGCTGTATCAGTTTATAGGCTGTCCCTGTTCTACCTGGCTATTGGAAAGTCCATTTTCCACCAGCTCAACCTCTATGAGAAGTATATTTTGCTATTGCAGATCAGACTTCTTCAAAGTGAAGAAAAATAGAAAGAATCAATATTATTAAAAAGTAATCAAATTGTTACTCCCTAAAAGTTATCAGACACCCTGTGCAAGACAGCATATCCTATACATTATTTAGAATAGGGAATTTATTGGCAATTTAGGAATGTAATCAGTCTTCTTTGTCATTTGTTGGATACTGTTGTCATTTTTAAGGGCATTTGTTATATAATATTCAACACCTAGCTGCAAATACAGATTTTTGGAATCCAGTGTGTAGGTGTGGATTTTGTCCTAAAATAATATATTCCAAATATTTAATATGGCCATTTTTGTCAAATGACTTGGCTTGCCGTTTCCTTATTGTCCTTTTTTTCCCCTCCCTTACTTCGTGATCCTGCAAATAGATATTTTTTTTCAGCTATCAGATAAAGGTCAAATTGCAGAACATTGCTCTAGCAGATGTTGGACGTTCTAAAGGTTCAAGTAAAGTTGTGTATTGGAGATGGTATTATAATATCATTATTTAAATATTGGTTAGTTATACATTATAAAAAGAAACAAAGTTGGCACTTCTGTCCGTGTGGCACAGGCCAAATGTAGCTCCCTTCATTTCCTCTTTCTCTGTGCTTCTAAGCTTTCTCTCATTTCTGTAATTTTTAGAGACATCCTTGTAAATCTAGAAGTGTCAAACCCATCAGAAACTTAAGTGTCTACATCGTTTAAGAATTCAAACTTCATTCTGAACTTCCTGAAGTATGTATAAGCATACACAAATTATGCAGCAATTATAAATAAATATGGAAGAGTTTTCTTGGATTGTGAAAGAATTTAATAAATATGTGCCTACAAGATTCGCTGAATTAGGGCTGTTTGTTCTAAGTTCTTTTTATCATCTCTCAACCAAAATATCACCCACGCCTATTGTATTTATCCTCTCTTCACCTTGAATATGAATAATTTAAGTGTTGAAATATCATTCTTCTTTAATTCAGGGCTTTGTATTTGAAGGAAAAATATGCAGCAGAAGATGTAAACTGATAGCATAAAATGTCCTCAAGAAATGAGGGGAGAAAAGACCATGCTATTTCTTTCTTCTCACAACTTCTTTTTTCTTTTCTCATCAAGGACTTCCATATCCTCTTTATCACCTCTTCCTGCATGTTGTTTACTTATTGTGAATAAAACTTCTTCAGCTTTCTTTCAACAAAAGAATTATGTTCTATTCACTTCTGTCTTTTCTATAATCCAATTCTGTATTATTTCACTTTGTCCTTGCCCACTTCCTTTATTTTTTTCTCCTCTCACTGTAGCATCTATTGATATATAAAATTCAAAGCTCGCTCTGTATCTTTCCTGTGCTAGTTAAGATTCTGTTCTCTAACTGATTTTTCTTACTGACCAGTGGGATACTGCACATTTTCCCAAGAGGACTCAGCCACCGCAAAATTACAGTTGGAGTTTTCTTAAAACACTGAAAGGAATTATCTAGTCAGCTCTAGACACTCCTCTTATTTCATAGGAGAAAGGGATAAATACTTCCCAGCACACCTGAATGGCTGAATATTGGATTCTTGGGTTTTTTTGGGAGTTTATGAAAGAATGGCTCCTGTGGTAAACATTCTTGCTTCAGTAAGTACTGGATGTGTTGCAGGTAGAGAGTCTTGAGGTGACAACGAAATCGATCAGTTTCTTTTCAATCAGTATTCAGCAAACTTTTGCTTTCCTGCCTTTATTCCCCAGTTTTAATTGCTATCCCCACAAAACCTTTTGTCTCTCATAGCACCAGTCCAGCTGCCAGTTTTTCATTATTACTGAAAGCCTCAGCCCTTAGAAGACAGCGGTTTTGCTTTATTCTCTGTTCATGACTATGACCTTCTCTAAGATTTTTTCATCTATTTCATGTCCCTACCACAGATATGGATGAAAATCTAGTCTGTTTCTATTAGCAGGATGAATGGAATTGTTCTTCAGTTCTACCCAAGCACTTCTATATTAGATCAAATCGCATCATGGTTAGACAGAATGTCTTTCAATTTTTTTCCCCTCTGTCATTAGGCTTGCAGAGAGCTCAGAAACTGACAGAAGTTCTACTGAAGCTCCTAATTTTTTTTTCTAAAATTATTGCTTGTTGATACCTAGGTAAATGAATAACACATTATTTTTTCAGGTGAATTTGTGGCATTCAATTTTAAAAATGTCAGCACGGATTTCGATGGAAATTTATTATGGGAGCTATCCTTCAGCAGTTTGATAGCAGTCTGACTTAAAAACGGGTCTTCACACTTTAGGCTTTTTTATGCCAGTTTTTCTAGAAAAGGGTGATTTTTGAGGACTCCCTAATGGAACTGCAATGCCAATATCAAATCTACATTAAGTATATAATTTCATTAATAATATTAAGTTGTATAATTGTTTACAAGAGGTTGAGCATTAACAGGACAGGCAATCTAAAGTCAGGCAACTTTGTCAGTTCCAATATTACAGCAAGATTACAGTAAAAACAAATGACCCCTGTAGGAAGCTCATTTTGTAATGAGTATTTTATCCATTTAAATTCCAAGGTCAGACTATGGCTATGATAGCAGCTTCTAAGAAGAAATTTGCTAATTTGGTGTACACGGCTAGAGATAGGAAAGGGCCTCAGAACTCTAGCATTTTAAAAGATTTAGTGCAGAGAGCACGACAAAAAATAATTTATCATTGCAGTTACTGTAGTTTGCCTTTCCTCTCAGTGGAAAGAAGAGGGAGAAGAGAGGCATGAAACTGTTTCTAGCTTTGAGGTGTGGAATTAATGGAGAGTTTATGCCTAGTCTGTTCCTGTGTAGTTAGATCTTTACAGCAGCTAAAGTGAGTACATAACCAGGTAGCAGTTGCTGTGAATGGATCGTGGTCCTTGTTGAGCCTGAAAGTTCTTATAAGCATATTTTAAGAGTAGGGGATCTAAATCCAAGACTTCTGCATTCATATTAAGTAAAAAGCCCACACCTCATATTTATATAAAGTGTTTTTTTCACTGTGTGTTAAATTAATTCTGTCTCTGAGATTTTTTTCCTCCAAGGAGATTCCTTCAGGTTTCACTTTGCTAGAACTTGTTATAAGTTATACATATATATATATGTATATATGATTATACAGTCCAGGAGCTCATACGAATTCCTACAGGCTTGTTGCTTCTAAAATATTTGTTCCACTTTCTTGTCCATGGCCAGCATCCAAAAAAAAGAAATATTTCAAAGTTTTCCAATGTTTAATACTAATAGAAATATTCTTTTAATGATCTTTAAACATCATGAGAGTTCCCTTATTTTGGTGAAATTTTTGTGGCAGTTTTGTGGAGAAAGACCATGTCTCTTGAGCCTCACTATTATCATTCTTCTTAATTGTATAATGAAAATTATACTTTCAGTTATGGAGAATTTGGAATATACAGGGACTTTTACCCATGTTACTTTTACGAGCTGACTGATGCACTCCAGCTTTCTGTTTCTTAAAACTCTAATAATTGAACACACCTCCTCTAACATTAATATAAAGACTAAAATTAGGCATAGATCTTTTGAACCACGATTTAGTCCTGGAAAGTTCTCTTTGCTTTATACTCTTGAAATACCTTGGGCATTTACTCCCTGCTTTAGCCAGGGAATATCACTCAGTGTGTTCCCCCAGAGCCAGCAAGAGTGACTCCTATCCTCATGATGCCCTGTAAATGTAAAGCCAATAAGTGACTCCCTTCCTCATGATGAAACTGTAAATCCATAATGGATTGGATAATGACTGGGAAAGTAGTCTTAGCAAAGTGTATATCTCTATATCAAATTTTCCTATGTTGCATAATTATTGCATTAGTGATTAGTTATGCTCTCAGGCTTTCTTCCCTTTATTTAATGGAATATTAAACAAATAATGATAATAAATAACAAGTTCCTTACTTCCAAGAAGGTGAGCATCATGAATTCCAGGCACATCTTTAACTTCCAGTTCTCTTTTCCTTGGAGTAGTGTGAGGATATTTAAGTATGGACCTCCCTGAAAATGGGTTCAGTCATGAAAAACAGATGTGGTCATGCTGTTACAGAATTTTTGGGCTGAAGTACAGCAAAACAATGCTATTTCTATATTTAATGCCCTTTCTTTCAAGGGATCCTGAATTCAGGGAATTAGAACCTGTTGTCTACACCAGCCTTGTCTTCTTTGAAAACAAGCTCAAATCTTCAAAAAAAGATAGTCTTGCTTATAATTAAAAACCAACCCAAAATTTGCTTGAAATCAGAATTTTGATGATTTTGACAGTAAAATGTGGGCACTTTTTGAGATTTATATAGTTATTTTGGCAAACTGGTAGTTGTGGAAGGCATTGCAGTTGTTGTTTAGTTTTCTCATAGCTATATCTTTATTTGTATCTCAAAATAAAATGTCAGAAACAAGTAACAAAATCCAGTTAGAAAATGACATGATTATGGATTCTTTCATAAATAAATAATAAGAACAAAGACTCAGATTAACATGAATCGTTGTTTGTTGGGTGGCTGGTTTTTATAATAGTAACACAGTAGATGAAATGCATATTTTTAATTTTTAAGTAAGAAAAACTGACAAGCAGTGTTACTTATGAGAAATCACATCTGCCTTAGCACAGGATAGTGAAATATATGTCTATTTATATTTTTTATGAAAAAAATATGCAGGTTTAACATTTAGACACCTTAAGATTTCTGTTGCCCTTTTAGTTCTTTTCTATTACTTATAATTGATTGAGGGATGTAAATGATATGGCATAGAAATGCACCCTTTTAACACAACATTTTTAGTGGATTTTTCAAATTATTTTTGTGGGGCTTGGTAGAATGGTGTATGGATACGTGACTGCTGTTTGGGTAGGAGATTTGTCTTTTAAGATGAAGGAAATGAAATCCTCAACATTAGCAGTATTTTTGTTATTGTCCTTGTAGGATTTGGCTTTCATGGCATGTGTGAAAACACCCCTTAGGCTAATCACATAGAAGCGCTTAAAAAAAAAAGCATACTTGGAATAAAATGATAGTATCATGATTTCTTTCATAGTATCCTTTTTGGGGAAGGACAGAGAGGGGAAGGTAGGGCGATTGGCCCACAGAGGAAACAAAGGTCACTGTTATGAAAAAGGCTGACATGTTCCTTGTTTTTGTTTGCCTTTTTTATTTTAATGTACTACAGGCCAGTAATAACGTTATTGAATAACGCCAAGGACACATTATCATCCATCTTCTACTTTTTATTTAACTGAACACATGTTCAAAGACAAATAATATCTGTTAGCTAAAAGTCCTGTTCACAGAAATGCTATCCCTTCACATGTATTCCAGGTCAAGTAAATCTGCCCTACAATTTTGTTAATGGCCACCTTTTTAAAATCAAATAATAACCTCTTCCAAAAAATGTCACCACCACCCCCTCCCCATCCCAAACCCTACTGATAGTCAATCAACCATGCAGAGTAAAATTCCAATTTCAGTGTCTCCTGATACATTCTGTATTAGAAGCCTTAGGTGGGAATAGTTCAAAGTTCCTTCAGGGGAGGCTCAGACTGGACAAGAGGAAACATTTGTTTAGAGAGAAAATAGTCAAACACTGGAACAGGCTTCCAGGCGAGAGAGGTGGCTGATGCCCCAAGCCTGTCAATTTTGGAAGTTATTTTTTCCAATTATTTTTTTTATATTATAAAATTTTTATATATATTTCCAATTATTTTTTAATAT
>VYXC01011353.1:458028-490179 GCA_013397175.1 Platysteira castanea | reverse complement strand
TTCTTTCCCCAAAAAACTCTGCCTTAATTTTAGCAAGAATGATTTGGCTGTAAGATATGAGAAGGAAATGGAAAAGCTGCTTATTTTGCCCAGTTTCCTGGGACTTGTTGGGAAGTGGAGCATCCAGATGTTCCACAGCAGACACGATGTCCCCCTTGTGCCAGGAATGTGCTGCCTTCTGCTACTCCGATTAAAATTCATCCCCATTAATTTTAATTATTAGCTGCTGAAATATGTTTGCACATCCTCAGGAGGGATATGTTGGAGTCTGCCTGCTAAGATGCCACCCACCCCGAGTGTGCTCTGCTCCCACACTGGGTGTACAACTCCCTAAAATACATGTGGCTAAATATGTTGCTCTGCATTTCAGCCATTCCATCCCCATTTGAGCAAGCCCCATGTCCTCTAAAGGTAGTGCAGAGCTGATCCACATGGTCAGTAGAGCTCAGGATGAGATAAAATTCACTGTCCTTGGTGAAATGGTCATCTCTGGTCAGAGCTATGCTGAACCCTGAGCTCTCCATGGCAGGTTAAACACTTGGGTACAGACATCTGCACTGTGGACAGGAAAAGCTGGTGATGAATTTTGTCTGAAGTAACTGATTAGTCCAGTCCTGAAGGGATTGAGCAGGAACGTGTCCTGGGAATCTGTCATGATGAAATATTTAGAGGGAGAAATTTCTTGCCTGAACATTTGTTTAGCATCATTTCTGGGTGGAATTTTTGACACTATTTCTTCCCAAATTACCTCAAGCTACTAGGGACTTCAGGCCAATTCCAGCTTCTCTGATGGAATAAGCAAAAGGAGACAGAAACTGCAAACGTACGAAAGCATCAAGCTAGCCAGATGCAGTGAAGTGCCAGTGGAAAATTTTTATTGTACAAGGATTAAGAGAAAAATGTACAATGTTATATAAACTGACACTTTCAAACAAAGACTCATATTTCTGTGATAGAAAAAAAAACTTCTGTCATAGAAAAAAATTCTCTCTCAAAAAAAAGAGAATGTGTTTTAAGAAAAATGCTAAGAGTTAAAATATTTGGAGAATAGTCATGGAAATTGTTCTAGGGGGAACTATAAGACTTGGACTCACATAAACTCAGGTGGGATTGCCTACTGTTAACATACATGTCTAAATGGAATATGACAATCAAATTCAAGTATCAGTTTATTTTGTGACTTTGTACTTCCTAGATTCAAATTCTGCTGATGCTCTGAACTAATAGACCTAGTTAAATTAACTTGGATGTGCCTTATTAACAGCAGGAAAGCCTGCAGGTAGTCATTCTCTGCATATGCACTGAGCTTCCTTACCCCATCTGCTTTCATGATGGACATTACCCAGCACTCAAAAGGCTGAAATGGCACTCCAGAGGTAATTGGTGAAGCACCAGTAGTGCCTCAAGACTCTACACAATCCTTTCTCCCAAGCCTGCTAAATTAAATTTAGTTCCTTCTTCAGTTTCTGATCCCTGTGTGAGCTCCAGAAGGAGTTAAGCACGAGGATGATGCTCTCCTTTCCAACAGGCAGGGAAAGCAAGAACTGCTTTATAAATGCTGTTTCTTTAGAGGTGGACATACTCCTACCCCCTCGGCACAAGAAATAGCTGTTATTGGATATTCCACTCCAAAATCCAATGAAAGAGCAAAGGACAGTCAATCCACAGAGATACTTCCTAAAGATCTGCTAAGGATGACAATAAAAAATGGGCAGTTGTGTGAATTTGTGAGAGACTGAGGGTGCAAATACACACCCAGCAAATTCCCTGGTCTCCTGACGCATGGCTTGTGCTCCCCTGTTCTCTTGGTTTTCATCTGTCCACATTTCAGTGCCGGGGGAGCCGGGCTCTCGATGAGCAGCATCTGCAGAGCAGTGAGAGCCTGGGAGAAGGGATCTCTGCTGACAGACAGTGGGAACTCTGACCACACTGGTAACCTCTGCTGCAGCCTCTGTGAACTGCTCATCCAGAAACTTCTCAGCTGTTTGTTAGCTACTGCACTTGAGAACATGACAATCCCTGGTGTTGCTGGCGAGTCTGTTTGCTGCTACCACCCTTAATGGGATGCAGCATGTCTCTGCTGCGTGTTCTACCAGCCCTGACCGCAAAAGGGAGGAGGGGAACCAAGGGGAAGGGCTTTGCTGCTGCTTCCTTTTTCCTTAGGACAGATGGGAGGGAAACAGTCTTCAGTTGTGAATGAATGCTGGGCTTTTCCAGTCCCTTCAATATCTCCAGTTTGCCCTAAAAAAACCATGGAAAGGCTTGACTTAGGATTCAGTAGCACTGGCCAGTTCTAGGCATTTCCAGCAGCCTCAACAGGTTCATCGATAGCTTTATAATGTTTGTCGTTAGAATATTGCTGCTCACAGCGATGGAAACAATCATCATGGCTTTGAGAGTCTGTGCAGGGTGTCAAGGAAGGAAGGGAAAATATCTGTTCACGCATTTTATTTCCAGGTCCCTTCATCCATGGGATTGTAAACTTGGAAGCTTGAAGAAGAATCAAGACTGAAATGAACTTCTGCAGAGATGGTGAAAGATCTCATTTATTGGTCACCACGAGTGAAGGATGTGTCTCAGACTTCTGCTCTTCTCTACTAAACTTGCCTGCTCTCAGGTTCACAGATAGAGGTGAAGATTATTTATTTGTAAAGCTGAAAAAAATATGATGAGGTGTTTCAGGGAAAGAAAAGTAATTATTTTGACATGGTTTCTATGCTGGAAGACTTTGCAACCTGATTTAAATACAATGCTGAGTGAGTGGAGTGAAGAATAGGAGGAGGGTTGAAGTACTCCGAATTTGTGGTGAGTTAGTTTGGTGTTTGTGTGTGTGTGTGTGTCTCTGTGCTACTCCTTTTCCATCCATGAGACAGGCATCCAAAACTAATGAGTTTGACTAACCCAAGCTGTACTCTTCCTGCCTTTTAAAAGGGGAAGACAGTGTTGTCCATGTCCAGAACAAGATACTTCATTTGAAAGCAAAAATAACTGGTTTTGTCCATTTGCAAGGAAGAGAAATTATCTTAAAATGCATCCTCTTCTCTGGCAGCCTAGAGAGGACTTGTTCTTTATCCACCATTTGCTCTTTCCTGTAGTTCTTTCTACTGTTTACTGCACTTCCACACTCCAAACATTTCTTCATTACTTCAGTGTCCCTCTGATTTCCCTATACCTCCTTCATCCTTTTTTTTTTTCCCCCAGTAGCAACATCCTTCCCTAACACCTCTCACATGTTTTTCAAAGATTTCACAAGACTCCACAGTCCTCACAACACCATGTCCTCACTGGTCTTTTCTCACAGGGATTTTTTACATGTCAGTATAAAAACTATTAGGAGGTGGCAACAACCGTATAGGTGTGTTTTCTTGGGAAATGTAATTTAGATCCAAATTGCCAGCATAGCAATAAAATAATAACCAACCCAAACTGGATATCTCACATCCACACAGCACGATGTGTCTGTAGACTGATCTCAGAGATTACTCTTTGTGGCTCAAGTGCCTGAGGTCGTTCAGTTCTTTTGGTTCAGTTTAATCTAAAATGAACTAAATTTCAATTGCAATTCCATTCTGTGTAGGGAAGTGTGACTGAGAAATTCACTTCCAAGGCAAATCCTGATCTACACTGCAACTCTAATGTGGACAAATCCAGTATGTCCATCTTGACTACTCTAGTAGAAAGGTGATAGTCTTCATTTATTTTATTATAAAAGGCATGGTAAAACATGTTATAGGTCAGTCTTGAAGGTTTCAAGGAGCTGTAATTGCTGGAGCATGTCTTTCAAAACTATAGAACAGGTTCTCTTGGCAATACGTCAGGAAGGTATCTCTCCTGTTTTCAAATTCAGTTGCCTCGTGGCCTGATGTTTCCCCCTTAGATAAACTTCTTGTGATTGGTCACATTTTTATGAGACTTAGTACCTTCAGTTCAAGAGAAGCTCCAAACTTTTCAAACCTGCATCCAGGTAAGCTTCCAGATACGGGCTGTTCACCCCAGTTGCTTGGTTTTTAGGGCAGCAGCAGCCAAACAGAGCTACCGAGGAAATCTGCTGAGCTCTCAGCTTCCCTTCAGCTCCCTACCCTTACTGTGGTGGGGGAACATGACCTAGTGGTCCTCCTCTGTCTCTCACCTTGGTGAGCCCTGCCTTGTGAACAGACCAGGATCCAGAAGTGAACTGGGAGCTAAGTTATTTTCTGATGGCTCATCTATGCACCTCAACCCATTTGTGAAAGGGAATTTTTGGAGCAGAAAATTAGAAATTCAGATGTTATAGGATTTTCTGTACTAAATATCTATTGTGCAGGGAAGGAAAAAAACCTTATAAGCAATGATGCTGTAACGGCAGATGTTTTACTTTTTGTTTTATTAGCTTTTCTAATGGCTTATTGCTGTTTGTCCAAAGTTTGTGCTTGTCTGTTTAAACTCTTGAGGAGCAGTGCAGTAATGCTGCACTGATCCATTGTTGGTGCATGGCTAAATGTAATTCCAATAAGTTTGTCCAGACCAATAATATTGGTGCATTTTCTGTAAAAATTTCTGAAATTTTTTTTTCTGCACTCAAAAACATCTCTCAGAAGCTTTGCAGAGATGTTACCATGAGAAAGAGGAAGAACTTGACCTGACCAGCTCGGCCTTATCCTTGAATGTGCCATACCAGTGAGGAGAAGGGGTTCTCTCCAGCTAGGAGGGACAGTGCAGCTCTGAAGAAAGTCACCACATCACTTCTTTTCCCTGCCATTCCAGTTGGCAGAAAAGATCTGCATAATTACTGAGCCTCACAGCCACCAATGTACTCATAGGGTTATTTTCCAACCTAGGAAGTCCAGTTAGGTGGAAAAATATTCCTTTGATTTATGACCCTGAGGTAGTCAGCTCATAAATTAATATTTACATTGGCAGCTTCAATATGTGCCTTTTGCATCTGAAGGCTGTGGGTAGCAGAGAGTGACAGGAAGGCATCAGACTAAGACGTGTAAAACATACAGAAATTGTGTTTATTTTCCATGTCTCAAGTGAGAAGGCATTTCACTATGAGTGTTATACCGTGGCTCTTTAAATGCTTTATTATTTGCAGACATGACTGGGAAATTATCTAAAGCAAGATTTCTGGGTGACAGGAGTGGGCGAGGAGAGGTAAGCAATGAAGAACAATGCAGTCAGACACAGAAGGTCTTAGATCATTTAAGTAATTGGGCAAAAAGGTGACAAATCCAGTTTGGTGCAGATAAATGTAGAATAATGACTCTTGGAGCACAGAAAATAAAGACAGAAAATGTTAAGCAGGAGACGGCAGCACCTTACTGCCTAGCAAAGAGATCTAGGGAGCTAATGGAGAGAAATCTTCTTAATGATTGGGATATGACTGCTCCTGAATGGGTGGAATTCAATGGAATAAGAAAAGGGTCGAGAATTTAATTTTTCATAGACATAGAACTCTCATAGGTTATCTTGTCCATCCTCTTGCATCAGCTGAGAGACAATTCTTCTGCAAAGAACCCTATTATGTTGAATTATGAGGACTGTCAAGGTGATTTATAAGATAGATTTAGTTAGTGTGAACATTTTTGCTAACCAACACAAAAACCGGAATGTTTTGGATGAGATTCTGACCTCACTGACACAGATGTAAATAAAACCACCTGTAAAATTTTCAGCAGAATCTCTCACGCTCTATAGAAGTAAATACACACTTACTCTTGCAACTGGAATATTACTGCAGGCTTTGCAATAGTGGGAGATGGGGAGAGGTTTTTAAGGATTTAAGCTATAGCTGAGACAGTGCAGAATCGGATGGAGATGGGTTTTCTGCCAGGGAAGTTCATCAGACCATGAAGCCCAAGCTGACTTAAGGCTGTTGATTGGAATCCCACTTCACCTCTTTCACGGCTGCTGCCTGGTGATTCAGTTCAGATGTTGATCTGAATGAAAGGTTGTCTGCTCTCTCAGCAGACCCACTGACTTCAGAAGGTACAATTGGAAAGTGAAAAGAGTAGGAGTTGACTCTTGGACTAAGTATATAAACAAGAAAGGCAAGATTCCAAGCCTAAAATTATGAGCTTAAAACCCTGTGTTCAACTCACACTAGAAACATACACATCTCTCAGTGATTATTTTACAGCAATGTTTCCCAGGTTCTGCTCTGTTCTTGTTCTTGCTGCTGGAATCTGCACCAAAGTTCATCTGGGATCCAAGATCTGGTTGTGAGCTTCCTCCAAGGGCTTATCACACACTTTGTATTTAACAGGCACAGAGGCAGTGAGAGGAACCCAGACTTCCCCTTTCCCCCTGAACTCAGAGCAAACCAGTCCTGTTGTGCTTTTACACAATGGGCCAATGAAGATTGTGCCCCCTCTTCTTTTGACACGAGGGGTGAACACTTCTCCTTCTGAAACTTGTAATTACAGACATAACACAAATGGTAAGATACATCTTGCTTTGAGGAAAACACTGATCCCAATGCCTCTGTGAAAGAACATGACCTCTGTGAGAGCTACAGCTTTGCTCTAATATGGAAAGAGCCCCTGCTCATTGCTTTTGGATTATTAATATGTTGCTCCTTCAGGGAGGGTTGAGGGGCTTCAAGACTTTCTGTTCTGAGAAGACAGAGGAACCCCTCACTACCCTGTCCTGGGTGACAGACCAATGAAAACAGGAGGCAGATTAATCCACTCTCTCGGGGCAGTGCTGCAGGGAATCCGTGCTGGCTACTGGATCTGGGATCCTGCAAACCAGGCAGGTATTTTGTTGTCTAAATCTTTCCATGAAAAATCCCAAGATCCACAAGTGACCTTAGTGCAAAACTAACAGGGCAGTCTAATCAGAGCACTGTAATTTTGTTAATTCAGCCTCGGAGAAACTTACCTCTACGTAAGAAATAGCTGTAATATCCTTTTTTTCATGTCAGAGAGGTGCATATTCATCTGCACCATTTGCCTCTGCCAGTTCTTATTTCCAAACCTTGCTGAGGCACCAGAAATTGCTTATGCTATTAAACACCAGCAATTTAAGTTGCTAGCACTCAATTGGAATTTGAGATGTTAATTAAAAGTTTGATTTTGTAATCTCTAGGGGGTTTTTTTGTCTTCTTTTCGCATCAGTCTGGGCTGTACTTCTGAGGGGGTAAGGCTGAGGCTAGGTGAGGTAGAAATAAGCAGTGCAGAGTAGGATGAAAGCAGGATGGCTGTGCTACACAAATCACACTGTGGTGGGCCCAAATCAGTTCCCTTTGTATAAACAAGTCAATTTTGACAGTGATTTTCAAAGAGATGGTCATGGAAAGTGGCAAAGAGAAGATGTGGAAATGAGGCAAACCTTTGATCCTCTGCAAGCTTTTCCACTGCAAAGATATTTCTGTTTTCATATCACTGTCTACAAAACATATCCATACACAAACAGCATATATACAAAGCCCTTCCCCATCTCCCAGGGGCAGGATACCAATAAATGCATTAAAAGTTTCTATTTCTGATAGCTTGGCCTTGGGAGCTTTTATGACCCACCCCTGAAGGCAAGGGCAACCCAGGTTCTTGTTAATAGGTCCCTTGAGGTGAAACAACACTGAATGATTGGTGCTTGTAAATATATACAAATATATATGTAGGTTTTATTTTAGAACAATTTGGTTGCAATGAAAATCACTTATGTAGCTGTTTTGGTTATTATTATGTATACTAATATAGCAACATAAAAGCATAAAAATATCACTGAAGAAAACGTCTAAGAAAGAGAAGGAAACCTTAAGAGTAGAAAGATTTCACCACCCATGGACCTCACAATGAAACTTGGTTGCAGCAGTTTCAATGCCTGTTGGTCAAAGCGATGGTTATGGTCTTGATCTGTCAAGGGTGGAGCAAAACCAGGGACCATCGAAGTTCCATGGGTTATAAACACTGAGGTTCAGGTAGGAACGCCCAAGTACCTCCCCTCAGGCAGGGAGTTTCAACTGGATGATGAAATGTGTGAATCAGGGAACAATTTGTGAGTCTTTGATGGTCCATGACTCCTCCCAAGGTGCCACACCTGCCTCTCAAGTCAGCACAGTGTGAGTCAAGGGTGGTGAAACCACCATCAGAAGGGGTGAAAACATTCAGGCTACGAGTGACTGTCCTGGTGCTTTCCAGGAGGGAAGTTTTCACAGCTGAGCCATTTGTGTAAGGACTTTGGCACTATAAAAAGCATTATCCTACCTTGGAGGATCTGGCTCTTATCAGCCTCTTCCCTTGCCCTGTTCAACACCGAGCTGTAGCCTCAGGTGGGGGCTGTGTCCTCCCCCTCTGCACCTGGGTGGTTACTTTGCACATCATTACCCACTTACTGCTTGAGCAAACCCCCTAATTGTTTGAGCCATCAGCATTCTAGTCTTTCTCAGGAGTCTCCAAAGCACTTGGGAGAGATTTTTGAGACGTAATTCCTTTTTTTAAAGACATGTATTCTTTCAGTAAAATGTGTTGTTCAGGGGGAGAAAGTAGACTCAACTGAAACCACATACAACTCTGATGTTTTCATAAAAATAACTTTTTTTCTGATGAGTTACCAACTCTCTGGGGCAGTGCCAACAGAATTCTAGTTTATTTATTGTTCTTATTTTCTCTCCAAGCTGGGGTTATTGTCAGTGTCTACTAAAGCTGCTAATAAGCCTCTGCAACAATTTTTTTCCTTCTGAGGCCTTGTTTGCAAGGCCTTTGAAAAGTGTGACATCACACTGGCTTTTCAACATACAAATGGAATGTTTTTTGGTGCTCTTTGATCTGCTATCCTTTCCAAATGCCTTTATATTTTTATCAAATGGATGCCAGTGTTCAGCGACACGATTATCAGCTATTCATTTAACCTTTTTGACACACCAAAATGTCAAATGCTTCACAACGCCTTTTTGAATACAAAAGGCTACAGAAGTTTCTTCTAAATTCTGACTGTCTTAACAACTCTGGGTTTCTGTTTTTTTAAATTCTATATATGGCTTTAAAATAAAATCTGGCCCTGCTTAGTACTAGTCATATAATCATTGAATTGGTTGGGTTGCTAGGGACCTTAATGATCATCCACTTCCTCCCCCTTCCACCAAAGGACACCTTCCACTATCCCAGCTTTCTCCAAGCCCCATCCAACCTGGCCTTGAACACTTCCAGGGTGGCACCCGCAACTTTTCTGGGCAACCTGTGCCAGGGCCTCACCATCCTCTGGGTAAAGAACTTTTTCCTCAAATCTGATCTAAACCTACTCTTTTTCAGTTTGAAGCCATTCCTCCTTGTCCTGTCACTCCATGCCCTGGTAAAAAGTCCCTCTCCATCTTTCCTGTCGGCTCCCGCCAGGTACTTGATGGCTGCAATTAGGTCCCCCCAAAGCCTTCTCTTCTCCAGGCTGAACAATCCCAACTCTCCCAGCCTTTCCTCATAGCAGAGGTGCTCCGTCCCTCTGATCATCCTGGTGGCCTCTCTGGACTTGCTCCAACAGGTTGATGTCCTGACAATGGGGCATGAACAGACTTGGGTTTCTGTGGGTATGGGAGATAACCTGATCTAATGAACAAAATGGAGCATTTCTCCATGAGGTTGTTGTTATTTATCACCTTGTCCATCGGGGAACCCTTTCTACAGTGCTGCAGATAACATTTCCCCTTTCAGACGCGAGGTTTCACCACAAACATAATCTCCAGTACATGGTGATATTCACACAGTCACACCAAGATCACATCCCACCAGCTTAGATCCTGGATTAATGTCACTTGAGAAAGAAATTCCACATCTGAAGTACACAATAAGATTCAGCCTGAAAAAAAAAAAGACAAAAAAGTCTGATACTTCTCTGTGGGATGATGTAATATGCTGAGGGAGCAGGACCAAAAGGGAATTGAATACACAGGGATATACAAGATAGCAATTTCTGTAGGATCAATGTGCGTCATGTGGCATATTTTACTGCAAACAAAAAATGAATCTCCAGCAGGTAACTGCTATGACAGTTCTGTAGAGGAAAAATGGTGTCCTTTCACTTTAATTTTTTTCAGTCAAGAATGGCTATCTCTCCAAAAAGTATTGCTTATTTCGAAGAAGAAGGAGAAACTCAATGCAGCATTAGCTGGCAGAAAATTATGATAATGGTTTACAGTAGTCCCCTCTCAACTTGAAACTCCTAGGTGAGGTCCTAGTTTCACTAGAACAGATGGGGATGGGATTTTACCACATCAGGTGATGCCTTGTACATCCAGAAGATATATATACACACATTTCTGTATTTATATTAAACCAACATTTGAAACACAGTTAATTTGGTTTTTATGACTCAGTGCAGAGAGAAGTCCAGAATCAGCTGCAAGAGGCAAGTACAACCAGTATTTGATGGAAAGTTGTCTGGTATCATCACAGACGGATAAAGATAGAAGTTGCTGAAATGCTGGAGTTGAGTCAGAAAGGCCGGAGGAAACCATCCACAGGACTTGCTTCTGATACAGGTTCAGAGCAGGACTCCAAGCAGGGCTGTTGTAGGGGAGGACCACTGTGGGCTGATTTTTGAAAAAAATGGGCTGAGATCAGCTGCAGCTTTGTGTTTAGTGTCAAAGCAAACCTCAGTCTGAGACTGTGGTAGGACTTATTATCATGCATGGAAATTGCTGTAGGCTTGAAGGAAAGTGAATAAAATGTGTGATAAATGTAGTCTGTGTATGTGTGTGTGTATATATATATATAAAAAATTTGGGTTGCATTGACTATATGGTGTTTTAAACACCTGACCATGAAATGAGTGTACATGGGGCATTTGGACTTTGGGCACCTGTCTTGTATGAGAGTGCATGGCGCTCCAGTGAAAAGGGAATTAGATAGGAGGTAGATTCAGCAAGGGAGATCTGAATTCTCCTACAAGCTTTGTTGAGATAACCTGACCTACGGAAACATCTTGGACGAAGTGAGTGCAAGTCTGTGCCCATCACCTTTGCAATCAATAAAATGGGGACATAGCAGCATCAGTGAACATAGTGAGCTCCACAGTGACCAAAACCTTGATGTAAGAGTTAGGAGGCTCAGGAGGGATTTATGGTGCATGGCCTTAAGGATGAGCAAAGGACACACTACTCACTCCAAAAGAGGATTAGAACCTTCTTGTGCCTTTTACTGCTCCAGCAGGACATTGCTATTGATGAAGCCTCTGATTAAGAAGCAGTACTTGAGAGATAACAAATTTTCAGTGATTACCATGGGAACCACAAATGATTTCATAAGGGTGGAGAAATTATAAAAAGTTCTAATTGAGAGAGAGGATGAGGCTGAAAACAGTTTCTATGGAAACCAGAGGTAGCATCCAAAAAAAGTGTGTGTACTAATCTGATAGTCTGATTGGCAGGTAATTGGTGCAGTGCTGGAGTGGGGAAGCCTTGGGATGTGAGATATAGTGTCCATCAGACAAATACATAAAACACACAGCTGCCTGAAGAAGAGCTGGAGCTTCAAACTCTTTCCCTCCCAGTAGAATACACTCATCCCTCAATGGTGATTCATTTTCATTCTTGTCTCTGTACTGAGTGAATATTTTTTTTTCTAAATCACAGCACAAAGAACTTCAGCAGAGCTGACGGGTGGACCTGTTCCCTCACCTTACCCAAAGGGCAGAAGTCATGAAGGTGCATTTATGGATAGCAGACATGACCTCCAGTCTGCTTCTCATCTCAGTCAGAAGAGAGAAGTGAACACAGACCTCCAGCCTTCAGTAAGCTCTCTGAATAGCTGGATGAGATACTTGCCTGTGTTTTCCAGGACTTCAGTTTCTTCTGACTGACTGGCTAATATCCAGCTACACTCATTTCACAGAATTCAGAATTTCTGCAATACTCTTACTTGTCAGATCCCAGTGGAAATTGCAAGGACACAATGTCCAATATCACCTATGAAGGAACTCACAGGCATACACTAAGCCAGATAACCAAGTATTTCTATCTACCAGAACTATTTTCTTTTAGGGAGAGTGGAAAACTATTGTCAAGAGTTTTGTGGAGGACATAGGATGAGCAAATCCAATCTTTGCTCTTTTTCATAGGGCTACAGCCCAAGTACATTATGATATCTTTCAGCTTGATGCCTGAAGAAGGAAAATATTACTGTTGTCAATAAATTAGATAAATAACAGGCCTTTGGCCAGCTGCAAGTTGCTGAAATCCTCAGCAAATTTTTTGCCAGCTCAATGGTTTGGCAGACACAGATTTTCCTCCAGGATTCACTGAGCTCACCAAATTCATTTCTCCATTCATCAGATGTAGACAGAAAAGCCCACATTTAGAAATATTTTATGGATCTGAGGTATTTTGAAAGAAGATAAGCCTTTCTGTTGAAAGACCTAGAAGGCTGGTCTGCAATCTCTGTGACACTGGGGTTCATGGCTCCCAAGCATTATCCATAATTATGACCTAAATGAAGTATTGAAAATATTAGGCAAAAAATCATCCTTTAACTTAGAAAATGTGCATTTAGAGAATTTACTTTGCTCACTTCCCGATCACAGAACTACCAGGGCCAGCATGGTCTAGTCTGGAGCCATTTGCAGAATGGCCACGCTTCCCATGGTCAGTGGCAAAATTGTGTCCAGAATGGCTGCCGTGTCATAATCTCTGTACCCTCCAGCATAAATTGGATTTGAAGAGGAGTACACAAAGATTATCAAAGAGATCAGGAAGAATTCTAGTTCTGCTTTTGATCTGCCAGTTTAGATGAATTCTGGGTCAAGAAATACCCTGTTTTGTATACAGGACTAAGGTTAGGTGAGTCTTATATGTAACACACTTCTGCAAAACTTTGAAATGTCTGCCTGGATAATAAGCTTAAGCTGTAACCTTTCAAGGATTCTGTCTTTATAGTGTGATAAAAAAATTGTTTTCCGTAGACTGAAGGGCTCAGAGATGCTATGAAGAGAGGGGTGACATGCATTTAAAGAAGGCTCAGAATAATACCACATTAATAGTTGTCATGTAACTGAAGAGGCTCTCAGGTGGTCACCCCTCTTTGTGGTTCAGTGAATCCATCACTGCTGATACCACATCTTCTTTTTAACAATATTTCACAAAAAAACAGGGCACTGAACTAAGCAGAGCAGCTGAAGAAAATGACAGAAGGTGTAGCTCAGTTCAAGAGCATCCAGAGATCCATCCTGCTCACTCAGCCTGGGTAGCCTTATTGTTGGTTTTTTTCCTCTCAAAAGTTCTGCATTTTTGAATTTTCACATATGTATTCATTCCCACTGCTGCCTTTGGGCAGGGAGACAACCAGAGAAACAAACCTGACCCAATCACACTTCTGGTTGGGTTGACCAGCTTGCACATCTGCTGTTTTTCTGATTCATTCATGGATGGTGTTGGTCTGTGCCCTCTCTGTTATGTAATGTGCAAAATTCTGGCAACTGAATAGTTAATCCATATTTCATTAATTTAATTTAATTTCATTTCATTTCATTTCATTTCATTTCATTTCATTTCATTTCATATTATTTCATTTCATATTATTTCATTTCATTTCATGTCTTGCATTTCTCAGAAATGCATGTCCATGTGGTGGAAGGTGTGCAATAACCTGATTTATACAGATGTTCAGTAGAAAGAAGTAATGCAAGTTTCTGGTTCACACAGATGAACAATTCTGTACGTGTTTTGCAGGTGGTCCTTCATCCTTTCCATTGTAACATGCCAGCAAGTTTTAAGCCCCTGTGGAAACTCTCACATTTTTCTGTGCAAAGAAGATGTTCCACTAACTACAGATATATCAGAGTCCTGTAGATGCAAAAAGGCAGAAATCTTCCACCATCATGGACAGAAGACAGAATTTACCACCTTCAGTAGCTGAAGAGGACCTACAGGAAAGCTGGAGAGGGATTTTTGACAAGGGCCTGCAGTGACAGGACAAGGGGGCATGGCTTTAAACTGGAAGAGGGCAGGTTTAGATTAGGAAGAAATTCTTTATTGTGAGGGTGGTCAGGCCCTGGCACAGGTTTCCCAGAGAAGCTGTGGATGTCCCATCCCTGGAAGTCTCCAAGGCCAGGTTGGATGGGCCTTGGAGCAACCTGGGATAGTGGAAGATGTCCCTGCCCATGGCAGGTGGTTTGAAAGAAGATGATCTTTAATGTCCCTTCTAACCCAAACCACTCAAGGATTCTATGATTATGGGGGATCAACATGGAGGAATAACCACTGAGTCAGGATTAGGCTAGCTAAGTGAAGGAAAGGTTGCAGGGCTTAGACAGAAGATGCTTAGCCTGTGGAGGTACAGAAATGTTTGAGCATGTGTAGAACAATTGTTTATTTCACTTAGAAGCAAAGTTTTGAAAGTAGAGTAATACTTTGCATGAAAACACAACTGTGGTGCTCCACAGGGGTCAAAAATACAAATCAGATGTTGGAAAAAGGAGTTGACACCTTAAAAGAGAACTTCATTGTACCTGTGTGACCCCACATTGCTCACATCCTGATAACTGGAATTGTGTTCCATCTATCTCAAAAAAGCTACAGTAGAACTGAATTTCACGGAAGGGGTGACATAGCAAGGGATAACTCTCTGAGGGATGATTAAAAGTCTAAGAATCTTCTCGTTCAAAAGTGAATAGCAGAGGAGAAATTTTAAAGAGGCCTTTAAAAACTGGAGTGGTATAGAGAAAATTATAGTTTACTTCACGGCCTCTTTCAGTATAAGAACTAGGGGACAATAATGAAACTACCAGGCTGCAGGTTCAGAGCAAACAAGAGGATACTGTCCCTTCTGTAATATATCAGCAGGCTGTGAAATTTCTTCCCATGGGATGCTGTAGATGTCATAAGTTTATGTGGGTTCAAGAAGTGATTAGGCAGATTCATAGAAGAAAATATGCTAAGGACTATTAGATGCATTCACACAGTGCCTGTCTCGGGAATTCCAAGATGACACGTCACAGAAAATGGGCAAATGTCAGCACATGCTGACTCAGTTCTTTCTCTTTTATAGGAATCCTCTTCTGGCCAATTTCCGGGATGGCATCACATGCAGAAGAGACTTTGGGTCCCACCTGAAAAAGCTGCTGCCTCCTGAAAAGAAGCATACTTGTGCAGTGATCTAGCTGTGAAAGAGACAGTCTGAATGTGGAATGTGGAGCAGAAGGTGCTAACACAGGATGACGATGACCTACTCATGAGAAATGCAGTTCAGGAGTACCAGATCAGCTCTCCGAGCACTGCTTACTTCTGCTAGAGCTGAAAATCACAAAAACTGTGCTGCAAGCCCTTCAGAATTCTTGGCAGCATTGTGAATACACAGTCCAATAGATTAATGCTTTGCTGCAGTTTTTGGAGCTCAGCTAAAGGCATATTCAAGACCCTGATGTTCAGATTGTGAGAAGCCTCATCCCTGTTCAATAATGTCATGAAGCCCAGGAATAACCAGGACGCTGTTAGGAAATTCAGTTGAAAGGAGTTAACATCCAGATGTTTGTCTGATCCATAAATCCAATGAAAAAATTTTATGGATTGTCTTTTTTTAAACTCTGTTTTCGGCTCTCCTTTAAATCACAGTGCAACCTATGTGTCCCAAAGTAAAACTTCACGGGTTTTGGCAGCATTAGAATCACAGAATCAAGTTTGGGGGAAGGGTAGAGTGAGGCAAAGTCCTTATGTAACCATGGCTTAGATAGAACAGGTGGTTTTAAAATGCAAAACCAAACTTATTTATAATTTTGGTCTGAACTTAGTTGTTATTTAGGCCCTAATGACCTAATGATGCCGTTATAAATATTTGTGCAGACTTACGCTAAAAGCAAAGAATTTAGCTTTCTATTAAAAAAAAAAACACCCAAAACAGTGAACATGAGTGTCCACCATCAAAGCAATGATAAATCAAACTTTAAATTAAACAGTGCCAGTTCTGTTTGCCAACATGCCAACAGTTACAAGAGAATGAAGTCAAAGTGCAGGTTCTTGAAGATTGCTTACAGTGATCTGCTTGCAGAGTTTGCAAATACAATGATTTCCTCATTTGCTGAGTGACAGCTAATGCAGTAGCCTGGCTGGTATATATCAGCCTTCCTTCCTGCAAGCTCTGGGGTAGGGTAACATTAATGGAGGATAAAGAACAGGCAGTTTTGGGAGAGTAAATTGCCAAATATCAGTATTTTCTCTGATAATTGTTACTTACCTCTCTTTTTTCTTTTCTTCACAAATTGTCCCTGAATAGGTTATGGCTGAAATAATGTTCTGAAGCTGAACAATTTCTGCCACTGTCTATCATGAACTCCTTTCTATGAGTGTATGATTGACTAAGGTCAAGCAGCTTTGCCTACACACATATGTTTTGTGTATTGTTTCTTTTCCATCATTGGTTGGCAGGAAATCTAAGAGTAAAGTCTTCTGGAAAAACAGCTCTAAAACCAAATTCTAAGTCTGTCTGCTGATTGATTCAATTATATTTTGCTGGCTAAGCTTTTTGAAGTGTATTACATGTTGCTTTCCAAGAGACATCATTCACGAGGAACCTGGTAACTCTTCATCTCAAAGGCTGAAGAAAATCATGAACTCAAGTATAGAAGCCTTCAGATCCATCTTCCATGCCATTTAAAATGAATAGTATTGCTCTTTGCCTGAACACTCTGGACAATATATTTTTCTTAGATTTTAGAATCAGGGTTTACTGTAGATTAGGAAGTACCTCTGGAGGCCTCTATTTCGACCTCCTGTTCTAAGCAAGACTCATCTCATAGCTGGGTCAGTTTGCTTGAGGGTTCCCTCCAACAGAGTTTAAGATATCTAGGAATGCAGAAGTCACAGTCTGCCTGGACAGCCTATTCCAGTGATTGACTGAAAAATGCTTCCTTGCAAGTAGCAGAATTTTCTCTTACTGCAACCTGTGTCTGATGCTTTTCACCTTTTCACTCTGCACCCCTAGAAAGAATTTATCTCTATCATTTCTGTAAGCACACACCAGGAGTTAATGAAGTCTTTGGCTTTAATAAGGGCAAATGTGAAATACTGGAAGCAATACCTGTCTGGGTAAGATTATGTCAGAAAGTGAGCTACTTATAAAATTAATCACTGGGATATTATCCTAGCTTCTAATGGCAAAATTCATCAGCACAGATGTCATTGTGATGAAATGAACATGGAAACATAAAAGTAAAGGGAGTAAACAGACATATTTAATGCATAGTAGAGTTTCTATGTCTGTAGTGCTTCTTGTTGCAGCAAAGTTCTTCTCCTCTCCAAAATACCCTCACCCCAGTGTCACTACTGCATGTGCACGCAGTGCTCACAGAATCTGTCTCAAATATCCTTGACTTTCTGCAATTTCCAATACTGTCATGGCATTAAAAGATTCCCATATAGAACATCACAGACAAAGAAGCAAAAACCCACCCTGTCCCACTGAAACTGCCGTGCCTTTGGTCTGTGGGAAGCAAACCTTCTCCACAGGCCACAGCATTGGCAACGTGGTAGCAGGACAATTTCAGAATGGTTTACAGCAGTCCAGTTTACAAGTGCAATGCTTGTAATTGCCAAGGAGGATTTTTCAGATTGGGTTAGCATAGACATTGGGGATATACAGCTACAGAGTTATGGGCTTTAATGGCACCAGTGGTGCAGTGCATTCTGCCTGCTCACTGATGCTGGAGCCCTGGGGGACAGGGTTTGCTAATGCTGCTGTAGGGCACGGGGGTGGTAGTTTTCCATCCTTCCAAAGGCAGTGTGAATACCAAGTTTAGCTGTCCTAGGGACTTCTCAGCCCTCTGTCCCAGCTCTCTTTTCCCACACTGGGAACAGCAAGACCTCAGAATGGTCATTAATAGTCAGACTCGCTGGTGTAAAATTAATTTTACCCTTTATGTGGCACGCTTGGGAAAGGACACCAAATGCTTTCGAAGACACGCTCAGTTCAGTTATTGCTATCAGTACTGAGATGTTAATTTCTGAAAAAACAAGAATACACCACTATCAAGTGATTCATTTCTGCATAGGCAAAGATTAGAAAACCCTGTTAAATACCAAAGCCCTTATTCTCCTGTGTGTGCTAACCTAGTCCTTCAAGGAAATTTTTGGCACATGTGTGTCACTAATCAGACCCATTCTCATTACAGTACAGCTGTTTCAGCTCCTTTCTGTAACCCTCATGGATGTCTCCTAGGCACTGAGTCAATAAGAGGTTTTAAATGAACTGCTCTATCCAGCTCATGCATTAGGAGTCTGTGATGGGTCTCACAGGGACAGGGAAGCCATGGGCAGAGCAGCGCTGGGTGCTGGCCCTTCATGGACAGTGGGATCTCCATTAATTATCTTGGATCTCTTTCAACCAAGACTGTGAGCAGACAAGGGGCCACCATGTGGACCAGGAGTGCATGAAGGTGGGTTAAAGCAAGATTGGTTCACACCAGCTGTTGTGATTAATTCAGGCATCTGGAACAGGAGCTAAGACAACTTGTGTGCTATTGTTGAATGGAGGCACTGGAATACTTTGCCCCACTCACTTAAACTGCAGCAACAACTGTAAAGCATTCTTTGCTGGCTCCGTGGTGACAAATTATTTCAGTTAGGTTCAGAGCTAACTGGTACCTATTCCAGCTGGCATATGTTAAGTGCTAGGCACCTTCATTACACTGTATGCTGATGTTAAATTATACTAAAAGAGGGGCTCTGTTAGCAGTCTGGCCATTGACTTTAATGAAATAGCTAATTTGATCCTTTTAATTATGAGTTGAGGTAAAGCAAGAGCATAAATGCTAAAATATCATTTCATGCCAGTAGAGAGAAAAGTTGACATTTACCTTAACTAAGGACTAGATTGCTGAGAATGAAGGAGAGCGATAATGAGCAAATGCAAAGGAAAATAGGAATGAAAAGGTGAGACAATCTGAAAGCTGACATGACACTAGAAGGACATGACCTGGAGCTAAAGAGGGCTGGAAAAACCTTCAGGCTGGGAGAACATGAGAAGTTTAGTGAAAAGGTTCCATGTGCTTCTTTAGTCAGGAAGAATCTCGATGCTGAAAAATGGAGCCTCTGTTTCCTGCAGTTCTGAAGCAAAGCATTGGATATCACACAGACAACAATATCTCTGGATTCTCTTCTGAATGGAATTATTTCTGCATTTGTAAAGCTAAATTTGATCAAATTCCTACAGGAAGAGAAGCAGGCGCACAGCCTGTATCTTTTTTTTGGTTTGTTTGTTTAAATAAATAAAGCCATACTTTCATTGTGACAGGCTAACAGCTACAACAGGCTTCCAACAATGTTAGCAGAAAACAGGTTTCTAAGAGAGAAGGAAAAGCAGGATTACACAATCCCTCTGATAGCAGAAGCAGAGCAGAATTACCAAAGCTCTGCAATTGCAAACCATTGTGGCATCAAAGTATCTCCTCCTCCACAGGATGAGTTCTTTTGCTTTAGCCCTTTGAGAGGTGTGTGGACTTTACAGGAACCATCCAAATTCCCTAAGTGAACTTGTGACATAGAAATTTTAACACTGGACTCACATTGGTCTCACTGAGGTGCACAGACTTGGCAGGGATGTCAGTCTCTCCCTGTTTGGTGCTCATTTAGCACTTGGATGGACATGGGGCTGTGAGAAGCCTGGCTGTGTTTGAAGGCAGATGAACTTCTGCTTTATGTACTTACGGCAGAGCCAGATTTTCCAGTCTTTTTTTCTTTTAAACCATTTTTTTGTCTTTATCAAGAAGTAAATTGACTTCAGTGAGCTGTGTCAACATCTTTGCCCAAAAGCTGAGAGGTGCAAGTCACCATGAGAGCTGGGGCCTGGTGCTGCCATTTCCTAGCCAGACCTAACATGGGTCTGGGAAAGTTGCTGTTAATCAGCATCCTCACCAGGAGATCCTGAATGGTATCTGATGGGAATTCAGAGCTGGAGGAAAGTTTCTTCATCAGAAATTTCTCATGACAATATGTTTCCTTACAAAAGAAATCCTTTGTTTCTAGTAAATTTAATAGCAATATTGCAAAAAGAGAAAACTTGCCTCACATTAAAAATCTTTGTTCTTCTCAGTCCGACAGAGAGAAATTCACCAAGATCTTACAGTCTAGAGGACTCCTTTGATCTTTCATTAAAGGTATATAATATCTGACAATTTCAGTGGTTTATTGTCTGCATAATTGGATGCGGTCAATGGATTGGGTCAAATTCCCAGCAGGTGTAAATGACATTGCTGGCAGCTTTGAAGCTTTGTTTCCCCTAGTTTCTGTCAGCTAAAGATTTTGGTTTGGCTTTGAGTTTATCATACAGTGGTTTGAAATCTTATTTGTGTGGGCCTGACTGGGGAGAAGTCTCCGAGAAATCTGGTCCCCATAAGTGCTGGACAGGAACTTGAGGGAGCAGGTTTGGCCTTTGCATCTGCATTGCTTTTGATTGAGGTTTCTGATCTGCACAGGTTTCCTGTGAGCACCCGGTCAATGCTGTAATTTCTCTAAGATGCAGTTTCCTGTCTGTAAGACGAGGGTAGTAATTCAGCACTGAATTTCTCCTCAGTCAAGTGATGCAAGGAGAAATCCATTAATGTGAGGCATTTGGGTAATAGGGTAATGGTGGTTATGGGCATCATGAATACCTGGATTTAGTCCTGCAGAGATGCACTCATATTTATATGGAGATAAGAGCTATGCTTTTCTATCTGTTACTGAACCATTTGACATTCTGTGTCGAAAAAGCACAAGACAGGGAAATAAATATCCTAATTGCAGTTCCACAGAAGAATCATATGGAAATAAAGAATGGAAAATTGAAAAGTGCTGTTTTAACTTCTGTTGTCATTTGTTCTGCCAAGCTATGTGAAGGTTTTGAAAAATAAAAGTGCTATTTTGTGGCTCCTGCTCTCCCTCTGTAATCATCCCCTCTCTCTTCTCTAAAGCATCATGACAGTGTGTCAGTTAATAGTGATCTTACATAGAATTAAATTCTCCCTCTCTCCTCAGATCCCCCAGATTCAGCTCCAGGTCAGGCCTGGAGCTCCTACCCTACTCTGTAACTGCAGAAGTTGTGCTAGGATGGATTTAATGACATTCATAATAGATGCTTTGGGCTAAATCCTAAATGTCTTTTCATTCATTCCCATTCTCTGCTCATGCAAACTGCCAGTGAAACCAGTCATTTCCACCAAAACCAGACTTTGATTTTCTAGACCTCAGGACACACAGAGAATCAAGGCCTGAGGCCCAGAGGAGTGCAAGGAGCTGTCCCATGCTATACCACCACCTTGCACAGAGCCAGGAACACGGACCTCTGCTGGCACCCCACAAAGGTCCGAGCTTTTGTTTTGTGTCATGACAAAAGTGATTTTTCCTGAGGATTTGTGTGATCCGGTGGCATCAGGGGTCAGCAGGCAAACTGAATCCAGGAGAGTGAGAAGCACGGAAAGAGGCACGGAGTCAGGAGAGGAAGAGCAAGATAAACAGAGTACGAGGGCCAGAGTAACTGCGAGGTGGGAGTAGAAGTTGAACGATGGCGGAGGATGTGATAACAGATGAGGCTGCTATAAGAAGCCTCAACTATTAGTAGTATATCAGTCTTCTGTTTTACTTAGCAGTGTGCTGGAAAGTGTGATGAATTCCATCTTGTGTAGCTTGTGGAGGGATGGTGCTGCGTACGTTTGAAATGCAGAAGGTGCCACGATCTGAAGTGTACCTCAGCCCCTGTTTTATCTTGCACACCTGACATTTGCTGCAGTAGGAAGTGGAGTGCAGTTTATTTCACAGTATATGAAAAACATTCAATCATGTGCCCTGCTGTTCATACAGTTGCTAAGAGGATGAGATTTATAGTAAGTGGTCTTATGAAGGTATCAAGCAGCTTCATATTCAGAGCTCAGATTTCTGCCTTTTCAGCCTGCTCAAAAAAGGCTTTTTCAAGACCTTCCAATCTGCCCAATAGGTCTTTTCTGTCTGCCAGAAATGACTATCCTTGCCAAGGCCTGATCTTCAGAGAAAACCAAAAAGTCCCAAGGCGCTCCTTTCCCATCTCCATTGCCTGACTCAGCAGGCCAAAAATCTCCTTTGCCATTTTCTCTTAGACTTTTGACCTGCAACTCATGTGGGTTATTTCATGTGACTTCAGAGCAGGTTCAGCCAGGAGGAGCCTGGCAGTGCCCCGAGCACACACTGGAGCACCAGGGCCAGCGCCACTCACACTGCTTGGCCACCACTCACCACAATCTTTTCGCTGGCCAAGCAGCATTGCCCGGGGCTGTGAGGAGGTGTGAGCAGTCACTGTCTAGCTAAGCTGGCACCAAGTCCTCAAAGCAGTGTGGTTATCCAGCAGAAGCTGCGTGCTGCAGTCAGACAGCTTTCTTTGCTGGTGGGGAAAAGCAACTAAGCTTATGCAAAGCTCTGCTTTGCAGGCAGGTGTCTGCAGACACTTGCAAAATGCTTTTCCACTATAGTTTAGCAGTAGAGAAATGAATCCACTGCAGACATAAAATTAATCTCAGGGAATGTCTATTTAAATAGCAAGTTTCCCTCCTAAAACTGTCTTTTCAGGAGAATGGCTGGGAGGTGTGTTAGGGTTAATGCCCCTCAGCTACTGGCACACACAAGGATTCTCCAGCTGCACTAAGGCAGACTGGCAACAGAAAACTGAGGAGCTGGTGGAGATCTGTCTTTTTTTTCTTCTCACATATCCTCTCTTGACACGCAAGCACAGGCAAAAGTCTCTGCAGTATTACATCCACACAAGAAAAAAGCCTTAGCAAGAGATGTGCTCAGAAATCTTCAAGGCACACAGTTCAGGACAGAGTTCAGGTCTGAGGGCCCACTTTATTATGCCAGCATCATGCCAGCGATAACTTCACTGGACATAATGTGCCTTTCCCAAGAATCCCCTGGGTTTGGAACATTGCACAACAGACTATCTGTCCCCCTGGGGAAAATAAAATGCGGGTGCTATCTGTTCCCTCCTCTACTTTGTTGCCCTCAAGAGAAAATGCCAAGAGGATTCATCCAGAGTCTCCAGACAGCTGGAAAAGCTGCAGACACAGCTGAAGTGGACATTGATGAACATTTTCTGAATTCTGACTGCAATTTTTTCTGCCCAGTGTCAAATGACTGATTGCACTATCTCCCTCCTAGCCCCACATCCTCAGCATCCAATTTCTCTGTCCGCTTCCTTCCTCAGCCTCCTACACCTTCTTTCCCATCTGCTTTTTCCTCCATCTAGGTTAGATACCCTTTATGACGACCTTTGCTGTCATTCTTTTCACTCTCTTTGTGTATTCTGCCCTTATCACTGATTTTTTCTGTCTTGCAAATGAATATTGTAAGCTGTTAGTGGCAGCCATCCCTTTTCTTGACTGATCCTTCTGGATGGTCTTACTGAGCCTGGCTGGCAGTAGAATATCCCTAAACCTTCTAGTAAGCACAGTTTTTCAACTTCAGTGGAAAATGCATTACACAGAATCACAGAATGAATCAGGCTGGAAGGGACCACAGTGGGGTCATCAGGACCAACATCCTTGTTCAGGGCAGGGCCACCCCAGAGCACTGGCACAGGATTGTGTCCAGATGGTTCTGGAATATCTCCAGTGAGGGAGACTCCACACCCTCTCTGGGCAATCTGTTCAGTGCTCGATCACTGCACAGGACAGAAGTTCTTCCTCATGTTCAGGTGGAACTTCCTGGGCATCAGTTGATGCCTGAGTATCAGTTTCACTGGGAAAAGAGCCTGGTCCATGCTCTGAACCCTCCCTGCAGACACTGACAGACAGGGATGCAGTCCTCTCTCAGTTGTCTCTTCTTGAAGAACAGGCCCAGCTCCCTCAGCCTTTCCTCACAGGAGAGATGCTCCATTAATCATATTTGGTTGTCCTCCAGTGGCCCAGATCCAGGAGCTCCATGTCTCTCCTGTCCTGAGGAGCCCAGAACTGGACACAGCACTCAAGATGTGCCTCACCAGGGCTGAGTTCTGGATCACCTCCAGGATCACCTCCCTTGACCTGCTGGCAATGGTCTTCCTGATGCACCCATTGGCCTTCTTGGCCACAAGGGCGCTGCTGGCTCAGGGGCAGCCTGTTGTCCACCAGAACCCCCAGGTCCTTCTCTGCAGAGCTGCTTTCCAGCAGGTCAGCCCCCAGCCTGTGCTGGTGCCTGGGGTTATTCCTTCCCAGGTGCAAGATCCATTTACCTCTCTTGAATTTCAGACAGCTCTTACCTGCCCATCTCTCCCACCTGACGAGGTCCTTCTGCAGGGCTGCACATCTCTCTGGGGTATTGGCCACTGCTCCCAGATTTGTGTCATCAGCAAACTTCCTGAGGAGGCATCTGCCCCGTATTCAAGTCATTTAGGACTAAGTAAAACAATACCAGGCCCAAAATTGAACCCTGGGGGTATTGTGGATTGTCAGGCAAAGCCATGGGTCTCAGAATGATGAGATGTGACACTGTGCAGGTATAAAGGCAGCAGTACCATGTTGTGTTGTCAACTTTGGTAGCCAAGAGAAACAAAACCACAGAAATTGTCGCTGCGTTGTGAGCAGCCACAAGGAAGAAATGCTGTCCCAAAGCACTGCTCTGTAATAACCAGGATATGGCAATCTGCATTTGGTTTGTGCTCTACCACAAATAAATTTTTTGGGCTTGTAACCATATAGCAGTGCTGTGCTTCAGAGCTACCATCTGCAAACTGAGAGTAGTACTTACTGAATCACAGGCATGTTGGGAGGCTTCATCAATCAATTGTGGTTTTAAAAGGAATCTCAACTCCAGGCCCAAAAGTGTAAATCATCATAATTTATATCCTTGTGAGAATTTTTTTATGCAGGACTATTTTTTCCTATTCTTTTCTCATAACAAATGTACACCAGGTCAATTCTCAGTGGGTTATTCCTGATTTAAATGTGTGTAAGAGAGCTGAGAAGCAAATCTCTCATCTTCAGACAGAGGAAGGCTCTCCATAACGTACCCATTTAGGCACCCTCGAAAATGGAAGCTGCTTAAGAGCGTTGTTTGACTTCAACAGCAGGAAAATGTGCACCCCCCTTTGCTCAGCATCAATCCTTTTTAAAGCATACTGTGTGTTTACAAGCTGTCTGAGCACTGAAATTGATTTTAGATCTGGGCAGTTATTAAAGGTTCACTTTCCTTCCCTCCTCCAGTTTCAAACTAAGTGATAATATGAGGTGGTGGGAAATTGTCTCCATGAGCTGGTACTGCCTTTGCCCTGACTCTGAGGTTCTCAGGAAAGGTTTCCACTGCAGTAAATATCCTGCCTGATCTCTACCAGTAACGCTATAATCTTCCGTTCAAAGAAACAGTTTAGCTTTGTTGTACATACAGGTTGGAATTTATTTTGGAAAATGTCTGTATAAGACCCCAGCACAGCTAAATGTAATCGAATTAGCTGAGGTTTAAGCTGCTGCTATGGTCTTACTTCCATTTCAACACCGTCAGATAAAGTAATATCAATATTTAGCCCCAGCTTTTTAATTGCTAGTCAGTCCAACCACTGTCTGAATTTGGAGAGATAAATCTGACACTTCCAGCATGTGGAGATGAGGGAAGAGCCTTTTCTTCTACTTTACAATAGATTGGCTTGGTTGGCCTTAAGGCATTCTAGGTAGAGTTCAAAGTAGCAACCAGAACTGGAGTATTCAGGGATCATGTTGGAATATTCAGGCCATGGACCACTGAGGTAGCTTGGCAAGAGCTGCAAGTGGAGGCAGTAGGAACTCCCCACCCGGTGCCATCGTGGTTTGTGTAAGATCTAGGCCAACACTGCAGCTGAGTACCCCACCTTCTACAGGCTTTCTCTGCAGCTTTGGTAAAACTCTCTGCTCCCTACCTGAAAAATAGTATGTGCAGGAGGAGAATGTTTGTTGGGAAAAGTGTTTCCATTACTGGGAGGCAGTCAGGTCATAAATGATGGGAGTAGAGGTCAGAAAAAATATGTTAGAACAAAATGTACTGTGAAAATTATGGAGGTAACTGGAGGGTGAGTGTATTCATGTGTCCTCAAGTAGGAAAAAAATAATAGAGGGAGGTGTGGAAGACCCTGCTCAGTCTCTTCCAAATAAAAAGGATGAGTATACATTAACCATTTATTCCAAGGATATAAAAGCTCAAGCAATCAACAGAGAGAAGTAAGATAAACCAGAACATTTCATTCATATTTTATTCAGTGTTATTCTAAATATTCTAAGCAATTTTTTTCTGGACAGAACAGGAAAATTCCACAGCAAATATACACAATAGCTCCTATTTTGCCTTTACTGTGGCATTGCATTAGTAACAGCTGCAGCTTATTGCACTAGCCAGCAAGCCCCCTCAGCAATTGCTTTCGTTCTTCAGTGGTGTTTTTAATGAGGTGCATATTTTCCACCAATTCATTCAGAAACTGTTGCACCAAAATACAGAACCCATTGCTGCAGGGGGATGTGTCTCCCAGAGCTCTGCATCTTTGCAGCTCAGCTACCTCTGATGGTGATGGAGAGGGCTGTACCTCTTCAGGGATCTTCCCTTCTACCTTGCCAGGGTTTTCCTCAAAGACTTGTTCTTAATCAGGGGCAGGTTTGGTATGGGAGTTATTCATCTAAAATATGCATTAAATATCACATTGAGGCATCAGCTGCAGTAAATGCAAAAGTGACAGTCACACTGTGAGCATTTGGTAATCCACAAATAGAGCTGGAAGTCACAGTGGCTCAGGAAATTTAGACGGAGTCGATTCAGTAACAAATGCATCTACATCCAACACCTTTGCTGCATTAATTTCTCCAAGCAGCTCACTCCTCTATAGTGTGCCTACAAGACGTGCATACATTACCGTCAGTGACTGATGCTGTCCCCGTGGCTGCTCATGTTTAATGAAAGCTTTGTGCCTATATATAAATTCTGTGCTTGAGTGAAATATCTTCCAAATCCTTCACAGCAGTTCTGGAAGAGACCTTTGGCTTGTACACTGAGAAGTGAACTCACCCTTTCTGCCACGCACAGGCTCTGCAGAATAAAAATGATACACGAGGATAAAAATAGAACAGAAGAGACTATTTAGGTTGGACCAGATGCTCACATTCCTGCCACCTAGGTGGATTTAATATTAGTGAATTCCCTGTAAAAAGAAACCAGTGTGGGAAAAATACGAAGCGTAGGTCTGATCCTGTTCTTTTTTTCTCCCACGTGTGAAGTTGCTTCACACAAGCACCCTCTCCCTAAGTCAATGAGACTCTTGGTGCATGTTTTCTGTCACTGCTGATTACTTTCAAGAGGACTGTCATGTTGCAGGCACAGGGGGGATGGAGGTAAGAATTAAAGGACCAGTCGCCTGTTTCACCTGCTTCTGCAGAAACACTGCCTGACGAAAGGAACGCTGTTGAATCACGTGAGTCCTGCCCAAGTGTATCCAACAGAGGTTGCACTCCTTTGAACATCAATGGGAAAAAGGTACAAAGAATGAAATGAGAGCTGCAGAGGGAAGGTTCCCTCCTCCATCATTTTCCTGAGCTACTGCTCTAAGGACACAGGTGCATTCACCCAGTAACCCGAGCTCGGCTTCCTCTTGCACTCAGTCGACTGAGTCCATGGTCCACAAACACTTCAGTGACTGTGCAAATGCACACAGCTGGCGGAAGAAAAAGACATGAAGAGAGCTTGTGGAGCTAAAGGGAAGTCTGACTCCTTACAACCCAGTCACTAATACTTGTCATCATAATCTTTGCGTTCCTGATAACAGCCTGATCCAAAGGCCACCAGAACTGATAGATATGGCTATGACAGGCTTTGAGTCAGGCATTGCATTTAAACTCAGCCACTTCCCAGTTCTTAAAATTGCAACGTTTACTTTGCTGCTGCAGCTGCATTGTGAAGGAGAGATTTCATTCATGGCCAGATCATTTAATGAATGAATTTTGTAGACTTGCAGGGAAGAATTTTTATGGGGGACCTCTGGTGATTCTGAATGACTGAAATTGAAGTGTCTTTCTTATGTACTGCCAGTCTCACCAGGTACTGGAATTGCTACACATTTGCAGCCCTCCTCTCAGGTGAACAGCATGGCAACAACTACTCCTTGTGTGTGACCATCTTTCATGAATTGTCACTTAAAGAACATCCATAGCAAAATTCAACACAGTGACTCTTTTATAGTAGTAATTCAACGAAAACCCCCAATGGATCAGACACGTTTTATAGAGTAAAGTGAACCAGGGCTAGACCTCTGCCTTGCTCAACGGTACACATGGACCGTCTTCCTCTTATGTAGAGATGGGAGAGCCACATGGAGATGTCATTTTATGGCTCTGCACCAGGAAGAGTAGCTAAAAATGGGGCTACCTTCTTGAACTTCAGTCTTTACCAAGCCCTGATGGCATAGGGACATTGCACAGTGTGTTCTCTGTTCCAGCCCAGGAGCCGGCAACCATTGAAGGAAGCTTAATTTAAACAGATAAAAGGGAGTGCTCTTCCTGCTCTGAATAACAGATCCACTGGTCCATTCATTTTTGGGGAGGATGAGAATTTGTCATAGAATTGTAGAATTGTAGAATGGTTTGGGTTGGAAGGGGACCTTGAAGACCATCTCATTCCAACCCTCTTGCCATGGGCTGGGACACCTTCAACCAGACCAGGTTGCTCAGAGCCGCATCCAACCTGGCCTTGGCTTGAATTTTTGCTGAGGATGCAAAAAATTTCAGCTGGGTCCAGGAAGAGGGAGGACAAGTGCTTGGGAGAAAGATCTATCATGAGTCACTGGATAGAGCAACTAACTGAGAACTCAGAAAATCCACTGATTTGAAATAGTCTGAGGCTGGAAGAGTATTTAAGGAGATCAAAAAACACCACGCATACTTGCTCCATTTGCTCTTCTCCCTTGTACCTGTACAGCCTCTGTGGATGAGGGGCTTCTGGGCTCAATGAACCTTGGCCTGAATCAGAACTGCTGTTCTGGTCATCTTCATGCCACCCTTTTCAGAGAAAGAAAATGGTTTCTTAATAACCTGTGTTGAAAAATAAATGGTTAGATCTTCCTTCTAGTATTGATCATATTTTTCAGTTATTTTTCTTGTTTTGGGGGCTTTTTTCCTTTTCTGGTTTGTTGTGACTCCTGTGGTTCATTTGGAAGATGGCTCATGGATTGGCAGCTCTCAGCCCCTTCTTGCACAGACAGAACTGGATTTCTCTCAAGAAGAACCTCTGTCAGGTCCAAAGGATGGAGTGGAGAACAACTCAGAATCCAGGTGCCTTGCTGCTGGCTCTTGCCTTTGTTGCAGAGCAAACTCAAGGTAAAACAGCAGAGCTGCTGTGACACAACAGCACCCACATGCTCTTACCTTAAACGCAGAAGATTTCAAATTCCCTTTGGCTTTTTGTGGAGACAGTAGGTGCAACTTTGGGTTAGCAGAGCTGTCAGCAGCCAGGGCACCCACTGCACAGCTCAGAGCTGTCTTCAAGCCTACCTTCTCTCCCTCAAGTCAGACTTAACCCGAGAGGAGCTAAGTTATGTTTTGTCCCTTTGAGATAACTTTCCTTTTGGTGACTAAACATGGTTTGCTCCTTTGGTAGCTCCATCTATAGCAGAATAAAAGGCTTTTTTATTTTTTCTTTTAATCTTATGGAGAAAACTTTTGTCCAGGATTTTTTAGTCACTTCTGTCTCTATTAAAGAAAAGCTCTTCATTCACCACTTACCCCTCCAATCCTTTCCTGACAGAGATATTTTCTAGATTCTTAATCTTTACAGTTTCCTTTTCTTTCGGCCATGCCATACAGCCCAGGTCCAAATCCTGCACTCAGTCTGCAAAAGAATTTTCTGTTCCTTGGTGTGTCTCTGCCTCTCACTTGGGTGAAGCCTGGTGCTTCAGCAGAGCCTGTAAGCTGAGCCATCCTGCCCAACATCAATCCTTCTCCCTGGAGTTTGTCTGACAGCTCTGTTGTAGAAGAAAGGATTGAAGGACACTCCTCTTTGCAAGTTATTTTCTCTGTGGCTCAAATACATACATGGTGTTCAGCCTGGATGAGCAAAGACTGGTCCTCGTAGTGGTGGGTACGTCCCCAGCCAGAGGGTCAGCAAAAGAGAAGAAAACTCCAGATTTTGATGGATGTAAATAGATGTTTAAAAACATGACTGTTACTTTTCCCTAAGCAATTTTGAAACCTTTGTGAGTACACAGAACTACAAATATTTCCTGTTCCACAACCCCAGCAAAATGTTAATATTCAGATATTTCTCCTGAAAGCACCACACCAATCAGTATCTTGTCACTGCCACCTGATCAGGAGAAGGCTCTGAGCTCATGGCCGTGCCTGTACCCCCACAATGTCACTCTGCTCTGTGCCCTAAGTCCCATGGAGACCTCATCCCTTCCCAGCTGCCCACAAGCCTCTCTTTGGCCCCACGCTAACCATCACTTTCAGCTAAAGGTTAATTACTCCAGGGGACATTTCCATCCAAGCTGTTGCCCGCAGGTTGCAGTCCCTGCCTGAGTCCTATTTTTAGACCATCTCCTTCCTTGCTATTGATCCCAGTCACCCTCTGTTAATTAGATACACACAACACACACAGCATTTGCAACTCATTTATCAATTCTGTTCAGCACCTCCCTCCCCTGAGATGTAATTTGGAGCCCTCCTTGAATCATGCTATTGATCTTTCCCAGCAACTTTGCTATAGGATTCTCTGTGTTGCAAACTATTTATAGATTCCTCTTCTACTGCCTCCCTTGAGGAATCAGAAATGGGCAAAGGTAATCAGACTTCTATTTTTAAGGAGTTGATCGAAACCAGATATTTCCTCTTTTCTCCACCTTTCCCTCCTTCCCCCTGTTGCTGATCTGTACAGGCTTCTTTTGGCAGGTGAGACGTCCTTGCTCCATGTGGTGCTGAAACAATTCTGGTAACACTCAGATGATGTGATTCAGAATTTGCCCTGGGTGAACTCTTGTTTGCTGAATTGATAAAACAAATTCTTTCTCCTTCCCTGCATCCAGGAGTTTCCCAAAGGGCCTTGTGACCAGTTTCATCCACTTAGCTTGGGGCGCACCTTTCAGAAAGCTTCAGTCTTGGAGACTGACTTCTGATCTGATCCACCTGCAATGGGGGTCCCATTGCCCCCTCATATCTCAGGAACAGTATCCAGAGGCTTTAGACAATGTATAGCCAGGAGTGAGACAGACAGAGCTGCTTTTACAGGTGGAGAGTTACAGTAATGAGCCCTACGGTCCTAGGATTTGAGAAAGACCTAAACCAAGGGAATGTAACCTGAGGCTCAGAGAAATCAGGACAAGCTCAGTCTTCAATGAGTAAGGCTGAAAATCCCAGCTCTAATGCAGGAGGATGCCTACAGTTATGGGCAAGGCACCACCAGGAGGGACAGCCTTGTCTCGGCACATAGAAGCAGCCTCAGGCTCCTGTGGTAACACCTGCTGCTGGAAACCTGATGGTGAAGTGAGAGGCAGGATGTGACCTGAGGGATTGCATCCTCCCCAGGGTGGTGGCTCAGGAGCCATGGGGGTGGGGATGGACCCTGTGGAGCTGGGCTGGCTCCTCTGAACCATTGGGAACATTTTGCTATGTCTATGTAGGTTGTATGTAATGAGCATAGAATCACATAATGGTTTCAGTTGGAAGGAACGTTAAAGATCATCCAGTTCCACCCTTGTGTCATGGGTCTGAGTGCATGCCTGTGCTTGGGGTATATGCTAAGGTTGGGGAAGGGGCTGTGCTGCTTGTGGGTAGTGAGTGGAGGGCCGTGACATAGGCAAGTTTTGGAGTGTGCGATGCTGTGGTGCATTTGGCTGGGGACCTGAGGAGTTTTGATGGGTGGGGCTGGGGTATGTGTGGCTGCGGTGTGTGGAGGTCAGTGTGGTGTGCGTGGGGGGTGTGCCTGAGCGGAACTGCATTGTGTGGATCTCTGTGTGCGTGGAGTGTCAGCACAAGATATGAAGGTGTGGTGAGTGACTGTGGGGTGTGATGCTTGGGGTGTATAGGGCTGTACAGGTGTGTGCATGGGGGCCATGACGTGTGACACTCACGGTGTGTAGGGCTCTGTGTGTGTGTGCGGTCAGTGGTGTGCAATGCTCAGGGTGTCCAGGGTGTACATGTCTGTGTAGGACTGTAGAAGTGTGTGCAAGGGCGCCATGCTGTGTGACACTCACGGTGTGTAGGGCTGTGTGTGTGCGCGGCCGGTGGTGTGCAACGCGGGATGTGTAAGGTGACGGTGTGTGAAGCTCAGGATGTGCA
>VYXC01011353.1:385877-457485 GCA_013397175.1 Platysteira castanea | reverse complement strand
CCGTGCCGGGGCCGTCGGCCCCTCGGCGGGGACCCCCTGCCCCTGGCCTCGGTGCTGAGGAGGAGCGGGGGGTGCCCTGGATGGCCCTGCGCACTGGGACGGCTTGGTTTGGGCAGGTCCTGCGCAGAGTTTCCCGGCTCCAGGGCACCTGGTCCCGGCGCTCCAGCAGCCTCCTGTGCCTCTCTTCTTCCCAGGAGCCCGAGCAGGCGGGCGGGGAGCGACCGCCGCCGCAGCACAAGCTGCCCCGGAGCAGCGGCAGCGGCGGCGGCGGGCGCCGCCGGCCCCCCCGGCAGCTGCTCCGCTGCTGTGGCTGCTGCGGCCTGTCGGAACCCCGGGCGGCCAGGGGGGGACATGGTCCCCTCACTCGCCCCTTGCTGGCGGCCATGAAGAGGCAGAACGTGCGGACCCTGTCCCTCATCATCTGCACGTTCACCTACCTGCTGGTCGGGGCTGCCGTCTTTGATGCACTGGAGTCCGACAACGAGATGCGGGAGGAGGAGAAACTCAAAGCCGAGGAGATCCGGCTCAAAGGAAAGTACAACATCACCAGCGAGGACTACCGGCAGCTGGAGTTGGTGATCATGCAGTCCGAGCCGCACCGCGCTGGAGTCCAGTGGAAATTCGCCGGCTCCTTCTACTTTGCCATCACGGTCATCACGACCATCGGTGAGTGACTCCCCTCGGGGAGGCCCTGTCGGGTCAGGGCCGGGGCTGGGTCAAAAGCTTTCCGGGCTGGAAGAAAGAGAAAGGGGAAGGCAGGCTGTGGCATGCAAAGGTGTCTGTGCTGGATGAATTTTTTTGCTTCCCTCCCGTGCTATGTAATTTAATGCTCTTCCTGGGCACTTGTTGGACTTGACAGTGTCCCGCACCTCTTCTCCTGGAGATGGATCCTCCCTCTCTTGTGTGGGACTGGAGAAGAGTGGGGCTGGTCTGGCTAGGGGCATTGGCACTGGCCAGGTGGCTACCATGGTGCTGTGGCTTGGATGGTGAGAAAGAGGGGGAAGAGGCAGGGTGACACTCCTGGCTTTCCCCTCAGGAAGAAGACTCTGTTGTCACAGAGGAAAGACAACTCCTTCTTCCACCTTAAGAGACACGGGGAAAACTTAGGCAAAAGACAGCTGGAGGAGAATGGCAATGATGAGGGCATGGGAACTGGATCAGCTGAGAAAGCCCTTATGTAGCCAGGCATGGATAGACCTGCTTTTGCAAACTTTGTTTTGGTGTTGGCAATGGCTGTGGTGGTGGTTCCCACAGCTGTTGTCAAACCCTGGGCATTGCCAATATGTTCCTGGAGTTTTTATTGCAGCTGGAGTGTCTGATGTGACAACAGGTCAGTCTGCATTCCCCCTTTGTGGGCACATGGTCTGACAGGCAAAATGATGCCTGCTGTCATATTCATGCTGCTCAGCTTCCCAGATGTGCCGCTTCCCAGGACAGTCAAGGGACAGTCAGTGGACACATCGATGGGCTGTCATTTTGTACTTCCCTGCTTCCTGCAGCTAAAGCTGAGCATTTGTCACAAAGTTTGCTTCTCTGCAGTAAAAATAAATACCACGGTGATTAGAGGCTGCGGAGTGCACACAGAACTGTGCTACAACTCTGGCTTTGGCTGCATGAGCAGGTTTGGTCGTGCTGGTTTTGTGTTCTTTAAGGTGGGTTTATTAAGGTGGTTGATAATGTTCTTCTCCCAGAACTTCTGGATGTTCCCCCCAACATCTGTGGAGATCTGAAAAGACCCCTCTAGCTCAGTGGCTGTTTGATAGTGGCTGAGTTATATAGAACAGGACACAAAAATAGCTCTTTTATGAATACTGAAGGACTTGGCCTTTCTGCCATTTAGGAATTGTTACAAGAAATTTCCACACTGCCTGAAGATGCTAAGTTTTCAGCAGAACATGCTGTCCACTGTCCTTTAAGAAGTGTCTACTTATGTTTGTGTTTGACTATATTCTACCTGGGACAGTAAAAAATTTCCTTTGAAAGACCATGTGACAGTATAAAACCTATTTGCCCATACAAAGATAGGATTTTTAAAGGTTAATTTCTTCTTCTGTTATTGGATACATTAGTACAAATGCATATATTAACACATTATAGAATATAAAATAGAATCCTACATTGGGTGACGATTTGTATTTCCCGCTGTTCATTACGATGTCAGAACTCTCCTTCCTCCTTTGCCCACTGAGTCTCTCTTCGTCAGGCTGTCTCTTGCCACGTATTTGTGCTAAGTGAACACTGCTCTGCCGTGCTCCTCTGTGTTACAACAAGCCTTCCACACACACATCTGTGTACTCACGGTGCCCTGTATTCCTGCCTAGGAGCTGCCTGCAATACTTGCTGCATTCTTAAGCTCAGTTGGTGACAGGTAGAAAGGGCTGTTTGTACAGTAGTTTGCTGTTTTGCTGGTGTTTTACCTGGAAACAAGTACAACTTGCTTGGGAAGTTGTAGCATTTTGTCCTTCAAAGGGCTGGGATTTGTTTAGCAAGATCAGAGTACCCCAGCATGCAGAGGATAGAATGCATTTCTGTAGGCAGAAGCGCTTTGGGATGTATGAATTGTTAAATTTAAAAATGTGTATAGCAACAGGGAACCACTGGGAGGAAGAGTGATAATAAAGAATGGTGCAGAAAGACAGACATTCTGTAACAATTCTTCATTCGGGAAGCTGTGTTCTGGGAGGATATCTGATCCGTCTTTCAAAAGTTTATTAATAGTTGCTCTCTGCATCTTGCCAAATGCACTTCTATTTTTTGTACCATCTCTTCAGTACTAAAGTGGCTTCATGATGTTATCTGATCTACTTCTAGTCTGTAAAAGTAAGCATGGAAGATTTTTCTTTAATTTCTTATTTATCCTAAACTAATTTGTCTCATGGATGGGAAAAAACCTACTTTCTTTGTTTAAGTTCTTAGGAAAAGAAGAGTTCTTACCTATATTTTTTTGTACAGGGAAGTGATCGAAAATGTTCATATTAATCTTTTGTGCTGGTTCTTTTTTTTCAAATCTGTGTGCATGCTCTCATATAAATCTATCTCCCTCTAAAACCTTCTGGACAGACTTCCAGAAGCACATGCAGTGGGGTATGCATTGGTGAACGTGCTGTACTCAGCAGGTATTTCTGCAAAAGTGTGTCTTAAAAATCATCACAGGCTGACTTTTAAAAGAGAATTAACAAAGACCTTGCCTAATCTGGAAGGGTACCTCTATCAGGTATAAACTTCCCTTCAGAGAAAACAGTGATAGGAACCGTCGGACCACAAAGTCAAGCAGTATGCATATGGTTGCAGACTAATTTATGTCTAACTTAATTGTACTCTGTGATATTGCCATGCTAGCACCACGTCTGGAGCGATTACCTCTGCGCTGTGCTGATTTCAACTCCTGTGGCTTTAATCCCATGAAAGGTGTTTATGGTTGGCCATGGCCCATCAGTACCCGGGAACAGGCTGGTGGTTCTCTGCCAGTGCTGGGGGACAGGTGTCCCCAGACTGTGGGACAGGTGCCCCATTGCCCCTGAGACATGGGCTGAAGGGACAGCTCTGGCAGCGCTGGTGCTGAAGGGACAACTCCGGCAAGAACCCCAGTCTGTGATGCTGAAAGGACACTTCTGGCAATGTCCCCAGTCTGTGGTGCTGAAACGACACCTACGGCAGTGTCCATGGTACTCAAAGTATAAGTCCGGCAGTGTCCCCAGTTCAAGGTACTGAAAGGACAGCTCCGGCAGTATCCCCATTCCATGGTACTGAAGGCACAGCTCCCGCAGTATCCCCAGGTCAAGGTACTGATTGGACAGCTCCGGCAATGTCCCCATTCAATGGCACTGAAGGGACAGCTCCGGCAGTGTCCCAGTTCATGGTGCTGAAGGGACAGCTCCGGCAGTGTCCCCGCTCCGTGGTGCTGAAGGGACAGCTCCGGCAGTGTCCCAGTTCATGGTGCTGGAGGGACAGCTCCGGCAGAGCCCTCGGGCTGTGGTGCTGAAGGGACAGCTCCGTCAGTGTCCCCGCTCCGTGGTGCTGAAGGGACAGCTCCGTCAGTGCCCCACTTCATGGTGCTGGAGGGACAGCTCCGGCAGAGCCCTCGGGCTGTGGTGCTGAGGGTTCGGCTCCCGTCTGTCGCCGCAGCTCCGGCCTCCCCTCTTCGGGCAAGCTCTGCAGCTTGTTGCTTCCNAAAGCCTTGGTTATGTTTGGATTCTGTGAAAGTTTTTTGGTGATCAAAAACAGCTAATAAGCTTTTATTGGCTCTCACCGGGTGCTGAGTTTATTTCAGGATTGTTCTTGTTTTGGAATCAGCTACTATGAATTCCTATCCATTTCCAGTCACACAGTCAAAATGATGAAAAAGAGTGGTTTAATGAAGTTCTTCATCCAGCTATTTATCTTTTATGAGAAACACTGTAGAATATGCCACAGAGGTCATCTAAAGTCTTGATACTATGAACGAAAACACCAGCTTCCAAAAATAAAGGGTTATTTCTAGGATTCCTAGTAAGTAAGACCCTTTTCTACAGGTCTATAAGAGTCATTAAACTCTTTCTGTGTAAGCAGGTGTCAACACTGTCAAAATGTGTTATTGGTATGGATATCACTCTATCATTTAGGACTTAAAGGGTGATAGTCATACTTGATTTAACACCACCAAGCTCTAGTAAACACTGAATATTTCTGGAGGCTTGTGCAGAATGTAAAGAACTGAAAGCTGTTTGTGTCACCCTAAAATGAACTGAAACAAAAAACAGATTGAAGATTGTTATTTATTTATTTTTCCCAAGAAGTGACTGTAAGGGGAACAAAATTAAAGCAGTTTGTGCTGTGAATTATGAATCTCTTTTTCTAGCTTTTAGAACTTTGTTTTCAGTTTTGAACCTACTACAAGCAGTGACTGAACTATTCAGACAAAATACTTTTTTTAAGAATGCCATGCAATACCTGTAATGGTGAATGGAACATCCACCTATTGACAGCTGGTTGGCTGCTGAGTAGCCAAACACTCAGAAACTGTCTGCATCCAGATGAGGACATTTCATACTTCTGGCAGATGGTGTCCTGACAGGGAGTTTGAACCTGCATTAATGAACTAAGCAAACACATGCTTAAATCCATTTTGGGATAGTAGTTGAGTCTCAGTGTTCTTTCTCTGCATCATTTTACCCTTCTGTAAAATNCTGAAGGGACAGCTCCGTCAGTGCCCCACTTCATGGTGCTGGAGGGACAGCTCCGGCAGAGCCCTCGGGCTGTGGTGCTGAGGGTTCGGCTCCCGTCTGTCGCCGCAGCTCCGGCCTCCCCTCTTCGGGCAAGCTCTGCAGCTTGTTGCTTCCCATGGAACTGCATCATTAAAGGCCTGTTTGGAAGGGACCATGAAAACCTGAAACTCTCCTGTGTGAGGTGAAGCGCTGACATTTTGTCAAGTTTCTCATGTCCTCTAATCTATGGCATTTGGCTTTTATTGGCAGGTTGTTGGGGGTTGTTGCTCACTTGTTGAGCTGAGTACTAAACAAAAAAGTGAGGGCTAATCAAGTGTATGGAAACAGGTTTCTTTTTAACCTGGGGCAAAACATGGTGCAATGTTCTTGTTCTTTCTTTCATTTTCTTTTTTTTTAACCAACACAACAATGGAAAGGTTGACAACAGCAGGTGCTACAACATTTGACGAGNTAAACTCTTTCTGTGTAAGCAGGTGTCAACACTGTCAAAATGTGTTATTGGTATGGATATCACTCTATCATTTAGGACTTAAAGGGTGATAGTCATACTTGATTTAACACCACCAAGCTCTAGTAAACACTGAATATTTCTGGAGGCTTGTGCAGAATGTAAAGAACTGAAAGCTGTTTGTGTCACCCTAAAATGAACTGAAACAAAAAACAGATTGAAGATTGTTATTTATTTATTTTTCCCAAGAAGTGACTGTAAGGGGAACAAAATTAAAGCAGTTTGTGCTGTGAATTATGAATCTCTTTTTCTAGCTTTTAGAACTTTGTTTTCAGTTTTGAACCTACTACAAGCAGTGACTGAACTATTCAGACAAAATACTTTTTTTAAGAATGCCATGCAATACCTGTAATGGTGAATGGAACATCCACCTATTGACAGCTGGTTGGCTGCTGAGTAGCCAAACACTCAGAAACTGTCTGCATCCAGATGAGGACATTTCATACTTCTGGCAGATGGTGTCCTGACAGGGAGTTTGAACCTGCATTAATGAACTAAGCAAACACATGCTTAAATCCATTTTGGGATAGTAGTTGAGTCTCAGTGTTCTTTCTCTGCATCATTTTACCCTTCTGTAAAATGAGTGTAAAAACACCAACTTGGTAGTACAGTGATGTCTCTTATCTGGGTTAGAAAAAGATCGAAGTGTTCTAACAAGTGAATTATTTTGTCTGTGTTGCTCCTCCTTTAAGACCAGTGTCTGGTGTTTTGAGTCTGCTCTTAGTTTTTGATGGATGGCAATATTTAGAGCCAGTCCATTGAAAAGGTTTGAGTAGGGAATCGTGGCAGATGAAAACCTGGAATGGAAAGAAAAGAATGGAAGAAAACAAGACATGTAAAGGAAGAGACTGAGAATAAAGACACAAATGTTTTGGTCAGTTAACTGCTGCATTCATGACTTGCTAGGACCATGAAGGTCATATCTCATACAAAAAACCAAACAAGCACATAGTAGATTAAGCCAATCAATTATTAATAAACCCAGGTGAAACAGAGAGATTTTCTGGTGAGACGAATGCTTGCAGATACACTGAAGTAACAAATCTCTTCATTCATGCCATCTGAAGCTTTAGTGGAGAATACTGGATGATCAGGACCTGAATATCTGCTAGTGGTATCTCCCAAGCAAGAAAGAGGTGAGCTACAGTGAGCCCCATGAACATGGACTGTGTGTAGGATTTTGCTCCCCTGCATAACTAAAATAGTCTGCAAGATTGTTTCACACTATATTCAGATCATATTGTCTCATGAAAATTAAAAAAAAAAAATTCAAAATAGTGTTCTTCCAACAGAAGAGACTTTGAGGCTACTTTGCTCACGTTTGTGGAAAACATTCTTGAGCTCTTGAAAACTGGTTTTGCAATGATACTTTACATTCCTGCTGGAGGCACTTTAGCAAAAGCTTTTTAGAAATCACTGATAAGCAAGTAAAATTTACAGCTCAGAATGATGTTGACCTGCAACTTCCCACTGTATGGCTTATTGGCAGTGCAAATGTAATAGTAAAAGTTGGAAAACAATTTTGGGGAAATATTGAGAAACCTCTGGCCACTGAGCTAGGTGGAGGTGTCTGCAGATTTCCTTATTGTAACAACACTGGAGAAACTAGTGTCTTGTAGATTTTTAGATGTGATGCTCTTTCACTTCCTCCTAACTCTTCATAACTTCTTTCTTTACCTGAAGCAAGTGAGATTTAGATTAAGAATGAAGAAAACTCTTCCCTGCCATCAGGGTGGTTGTGTGCAGGTAAAGACTGCCTAAGGAGACTGCTTTAAAAAGAGATTAGACAAAAATCTCCCAGGAATGAATAAACTGTAGCTGCTTTTGCCTTTGGGGAGGAAGATGGACTGGCCGACCTCTTGAAGTCTTTATCAGCCGTATGTTCTATGATTTTTTGAATCTTCCTTTTTTTCCCTACTTCTCGAGCCCTAAATAGTTCTTAGGTTAACTTGTTTTTCTTGAGAAAGAAACCGAAGATATTTGAAATTCTGTTTTCGCCACATTATAGTCTTTGCTTATTGATTATGTTTCTAGCCAGTAAACCCATTTATGTACCTTTGCAAGTGTCAGAATAGAAATATCTGTGTTTACTCAAGGTCAAGGTTATAAGCTAGAGGTGTTGGTGAGTGTTTTGGGAAAGAAGTTAGCTGAAGGAGATGATCCTGCTGATATGAGAATGGAAAGCAGAAGTTCACAGGGCAGAACTGGGAAGGTGTTTTCAACTAAGAAGAAGCAAAGAATTTTCTGTTAGCAATGGACTTCTATCTGCTTCGACTAAGCAGAATAAAAAGAATAAAAATCCTTTTGCTTTCTCTTGGGACAGCTTCACAACTATGAGGCTTGACAAAAGGAAAACTAATTAATGGAGAGCTTGACTGTTGGACATCATGAGTTTAAGGACAGATGTTGCTGGTCTGGCACGAAGGACAGCTGAGAATGTTGTTGGTTTTCCTCGAATGCCATCTGAGCTGAGGTGCTCACTTCCTTCAGTGCCAGAGCATATTCCCCCATAAATGCTGAAATCCATTCTCATGGCTTTGAGCTGGAGTTGCACAGCACTTTATATTCAGAATGCTGTACTGACATTTGGTGATTCATCTTCACAACACCTCTGTGTAAAAATTATCCTCAATTTAGAGACAAGAAGAGAAAGTGACTTTCTGAAGATTCAGGTTGGGAGCTGTTTCTAATTGCCAAACTGCTCACTTCTTTCTCTTTCGGACAACATGACGTGAGTTTGCAGCCAGATTAAACAGTGGAGATGAACCAATGGCAGAGATCCATTAGGAGTTCAAGGTGATACTGGCAAACTCCTGCAGCTTAGGTCTTCTGACATGCAATAATAGAACCTGGAGCTTTATTTCATGAAGGTTCATATATGATTCTGGCGAATTATCTCTGTTATTACTATGTGTCTTCTGTCAAAGGCCCTTTAGGCTATCAGGTATCCACTTGCTATGGATTTTACTGAAGATCCTTGGCTGGATATAGTTAAAGGCCACATGAGATACCCCTTCCCCTCGAACAGATGCTAGCAAGGACACTTACTGGTGATGCAGAACTAATGAGTCCTTGGTGCCTGTAAGTTGAACTAAGAGATTACTGTGGACTTGCAACAGATATTGCTGTGTGTAGCAGGCCTATTCCCCTCTTTTTGGATAGCTTTGAATGAAGCCATGGACTACTTTAGAAATTTCACACATGGACATTGCTACCATGCAAATTAATTATAATTTATTAATTTTTTCAGGATTATAGTCCATGGAATCTACTGACTTTAGGAAGATTACCAGGTTATCTATACACCCCCGGGTGTCTGTGGCTTGATCAGTCACAACTAACATTGATGCTGCTGGCCTTGTACCTACAGCACTTCCTTAGACTAAAGTGAGAGTGTCTATGGATAAAGGAATGTTCAGCAAAAAAACCCCAAAAAGCCCCAAAGACAGAAGTAAAGGTCTGATCCAAAGTTTATTATAAGTAACAGAGAGAATATTTTGAATCACAGTAGTTTTGGATCAGGCCATTACTTGGTATAGTCTACAGCAAACCAACTAATGGAAAATATATTTTAAAACAGTTTTCAGATTTATTTATTTTAAAATAATGAAACAGAGTTTTGAAGTTAAAGTGTATGCTGAGTTTGACATTTATACTGATTTATATCTTTTAATTGAAAGTGAAAGGCTAAACTACACACCTACTGCATACCTCAAACTCGAGCATCTTGAGGCAGAATGTTGATGTTTTTATTCTACTTTTTTTTGGTGGTGTGTGGTTCTTTTCTTGTTGTTTGTTTTCCTTACTTTCATGACTGCCAGACAGTTAACAACCCCTTCTGATCTATCTTCTTCTAATCCACTGAGATACCTTTTTTTCCTTAAGTGTAACGTGCACTTACTTTTTTCTGTTTCAGCAGAAGAATCCCTGAAGTTTCTTAGCAGTTTTTTTTTCTTTTTAAGAAGTTCTATGACTTTTTTTTAATACCTGGCCAATTCCCACAAAAAGCTTATGCAGTTATCATCTGGTTAAAGGGTTCAGTATCCTCTTTAACTGCTTTCATTATGGAGGTGATTAGGGCATGCCAGTGAAAGGGATCTCGCTATTAAGGACTCATGTATTTGTTACTTATTAGGATGATTAGGAGAGAGCAGACTGCATTGTCCTTTCAATTCCCTGCACCAGCAGGAAAAAAGAGCTTCAGAGAAAAGCGGGCAAGTAGTGGGGTTAAAAGGTATCTGATGGGAAGCTGATTGTCTCCTTGCTCTCCCATCAGAGAAGAAGACCTTCTCAGGCAGAAAAAATTAACAGAGAGCTTGAGGGCACAGATTGATGAATGAAACCTGCTGCAGCTCTCTCTAATTGTGTAGTGCAGGAGATTAGCTCTAAGGAAATGCTCATAGACTCCCAGTTTAGGGATATTCTTGGCATATTGAAGGGAAGATAGAAACGAGATCTACTCCCAAGGCAATTGGTAGTGTCAGCAATTTCAGATGTGTGCTACCATTAACTCATTACAAGAGTGTTTTGGGTGCAGATAGAATATTTAATTTCTTCCACCATCTTTTCTTTTGATGTCCTCTGGAGAGGATGTCCTCCTCCTATGTTTAAACCAACACAGGTTACGGGAACTTTGTCAGAAATTAAATGTTGTAACAAACCTGTAACAAACCTAAACCACTCAAGTTTTGATTTGTCACTCTACTGCATTTCACACCCATATGGAAATTCTCAGGACCAGACACAGTAGGAAAAGGTGTCAAATATTCTTGTTTCAAAGGTCTGTATCTCCATTACTTGAACAAATGAACAGTTGTTGTTAGTTGTTAGCAGTTTGAACTGTTATGGTGAAACAAGACTGACTTCACTCAGTGAAAACAGTGTTTGCAGCAGTAATAATTTTTAAAAATCTGCAGTTTGGTGCTTAATTTAACTTTGCTCTGGATACATATGAAATATTGTACTGCAATAAAATGAACTCCAGCAGCAGGAAGGATGTGGAGACCTGACCATAAGGCTCTGCATGCAGGCTGTGTCATGTAAGATACTGCATCAGGAATATTTAAAAACAGTTCATGAAATAAAGATGATTGAACTCTCAGTTACAATCTTGCATCAGAAAAATACCTCATACTTGCAGAGGTGACTTGAAGTCTCAATGCTAGCCCACATTTTTTCTGGCCTTTGGGGACTTCTTGGGCTTGAAAACCATGAATTTTAGAAGAGTTCTTTACTGGATTAAGCATCTTGTATTTTCTGCTGAGGACTAGAAACAGTAGAAGGATGCTATTTCATCATTATTCAGGATCATCTAGGCAGTCAAAAAAACTGGATTGCCCCAGACTGCCAGAAGAAAAAAAACCCTGTATTTTGGGATGTGGAAGTCTGGAGACCAACATTTGGGTTGTGAAAGTCTCCCAACATTTAAAGTTATCTACCCACCATCATTTTGACATGTTCTCTATAAAAGTTCCTGATATGCTGTTTGTTTGCTTCTGGACACCAAATATGTCTTTTCAATTTTTTTGGTATTATGTTCAGTATTTCTTAGGTGTGTTAGAAATGACATAGGTCTGGTCCTAGGCAATTGGTAGATAAACAGCAACACTGGATCTGTGCCACCGGAAGCACCTGGAAATCCCAGTGATTTGAGCTGAACTCTTCAGTTGACTTTTCAACTGATATATTGAGAATTCAGAGATCTTCCCAACCTCTCTACTTTACAATTTCTCCCCTCTTTTGTTGTTCCATGTGGGAATGAAGATCCTTAGAAGAGGAAGGAGGTGGTTTCTATTCAGTCTGCACTGATGCCCTATCAGCTTTTTCGTTCATTTCTGGTATTTTTCTCTGACAAACGAATAAATGATCATCCAGTCTTTTGGCAACAAAGGCTTAAGCTCTTAAAACACATCCTGCTTAGTAGTAAAAGGACTGTTATTTAAAGGGCACTTTTCAAAACAGTTAGTACTTTAGTAGCAATGTGTTTGCCTTAATGAGTGCACTCCGGCAGTCAGAGGAAACAGCATAAGCTGATACCTAGAGATGTAGGCTGACACAGGCAAATTAGCAGTGGTACAAGTCAGTTACTGAATCTACTGCACAGCCAAGAGGTTTATTTTAATGAGTGAAAAGCACTAGGTATGATTCAGAACAGCTAAATTTTTGTTTTCTGCCCAAATATCCACACCCTTTTGTGTTTTCATTCAGAAGGCCTCATACCACTCCTCTACTTGTGATAGTTTATGCCGTATGGGTTGCATTCAGGTCTGGTTTGACTTGCTGAACCGGCAACAGAGACAATTTTTCATAAAGTCTCAGAATTGCTTCATCGCTGTTGCTGCTGTTTGAAGTCAGTGTCCTTATGCTGTAGGTAGGTCGGCTGCCGGCGTTTTGATATAATATAGATTTCTTTTTAAAGGTTTCAGCAGGTTTTTCTTTTCCCAAGATGGATCACAGTGAAGGCTGGTGGTATTGCAGAGGAAGAGGCACGGGATGCAAGCTCTGAGTGTATCCAGCAATGGTGTCATGATGGAAGTTGCTGGCTCTTAAGCATATGTGATCCTGGTTTGGATAACTAGCTGGGACCTGACTGCAGGTTAGGTGATGAGGAGTTAAAAACTATATCCATGGTCTCTTTGACAAGAATCCAGCCTGTGGAGCATTTCAAATCTGATCAAAACCGCAGGTCTGCTCCTGAAGGCCTTGAGTGTGGCACAGTGAATACTGAAAAGGAAAGGTGTTAAACAACAGCAAGGAAGCCTTAGAGTGGCCACAGAGAAAACCCCTTTCTAGCAAGGATACTTGTGAAACACTGAAATACATTGCCTGGGGGAGGTGGGGGCTCTTCTTTGCTAGGTCTTGCAGAACAGGATGGACAAGCATCTGCCAGGAACGACCGATGCATTCTGTCCTGCCTTGCGGCAAGGTATGGACTGGCCTCCTCACCCTGTGTTTTTAATGGTTCCCTACACACACAGGCTGTTTGAAGTGCGTTTTGGATCTTGCTTGGGATCTATATAAGTTTATCTTGTCCTTTTTTTTTTCTTAAGGTTTGTGCTTCCCTGAGGGATTATCAGTGCACCCTACAATTCTGTCTGCAGCTGAATATCTGGATAAGAATCAAAGCTCTTCTCTAAGCAGCAACTGTTCGGTGTTAGCAGTGTCACCAGCTTTTTATGGCTGCTGTTTGAACAGCTCTACCAGTGGCTGTTGCAGGGAAAAACAAACATGCTGCCTATCTTTAAAAAAGGGACAGGAGAGAACATGGGCAGTTAATGCTCAGTCAACCTAAATTTGATCTTCAGAAAGATATTTGACCAAGCTGTTAATCAGCGTGAAAGTACCTAGGGGATAACAAGGGACAAGCTGGAACAAACCCAAATTTTTCCTGAGTAGCTCATGCTGGACTTGTCTGGGTTGTTTTTATTTCAGCAGATAGCTGGTAGAGGGGGAAGCAGTAGGTTATGACATTTATTACATATGTGACATGATAATAGCATTGAGTTCTCATAATTGGAATAGAAAAACCTAGACTGGATTGAAGTGCAAGGTGGGTGCAATGTCTGGATGGACACATGGACCAGAGGCTGGACAGTGGCTGGGCTTACCACACGTGTGAAAAACACATGCACTGTACAGATGTAAATGGGGCAGAAAATACAAATTCACAGATCTGCTCAATCTACCACCAGATAATTTCACAACAGGATAGAAAAAATGCAGAAATATTTATCATTGGTTTTCTGTCAAACTGGATGGACATAACACATGCAGTCATACAGGGGTCTGTCCTGTGGCTGGTACTATTCAAGTTTCCCATTAATGCCTTGTCTGATAGAACAGAGAGTAGACACATTGATTGTGAGGGGTGGCTAGCACTGCGGGGGCAGGAGCAGAATACGAAACCATTTTGTTAAACTGGAGAAATGGTCTGGGATCAATATGATGAAATTCAATAAAGTCAAGTGCACAGAATTACACTGAAGAAGAAAATATCAAAGATACAGATAAAAAATCATATAAACTGCCTAGATGAAAGTACTACAACATCATACTGATAAAGTGGTAAGGCTGCACCTGGAAACCAGGTGCAGTTTTGGGCACACAGGGATTTGAGAAAGGGTGAGAAAAATCAAAATGCTGAAAGAAGATTTAACCTGTATTCAGTGTGAAGTGAACAGAGATTGTTTACCCTATATGAAATATATGAATGAGGGGAATAATAACAGCTTCAAACATGGGAAAGGTTTTTGTAAGGTGGACATTGATAAGTTTTTTCTGCATGCATACCCAAGGTTTGCTCTTCAGCACCACAGATGTGGGTTGATCATCAGCTGTGAAAACAGCTGTAACATGATCTGTAAGGAACCTCCAAAGTGTCAGTAGTGGGGTATTTGTCTGAAGTGGTCAATCAGTTGTCCAAAACACATGGGTTTGGTTTACTCCAGCCTGCCTCAGGTCTGAATGGGCTCAGTTACCCGTTGAGGCCCCTCCAGCCATGTGTTCCTAGGAATGGGTGGCTGGGAGCTGCTCTACAGGAGCTGCCTTGTCAGCTGAGTAACCCCTGAGTGATGGACTGAGGATCTGAGCATCCTGCAACAGGTCAAATAGTTTATTGAGATTTCTCCCAGCCCTCAGCTTCTGGGATTATGCACTCAGTGGATGTTTCTAAATGCTGTGATGAATGTACAGCAACATTTGCTGTCTGACAGTGGACTTTGTTATGGTCAAGGCTGAACTTGCCTTTAGGAGAGCTGTTCTGCTAGAACAGGCATCAATATGCACCTTGCAACCCCTGCTCACTTGGCGTTTTGGGTTGCACATTCTCTCATGCTGAAACAAAGAGGTTCCTCCTCTTTCCCTAAACCCCATGCATACAAACCAGCAATTTCCATAGCACAGACAATCATCAATCTGTTATCTTGGCAGACACCAATGCCTTTCTACTTTGGAAAAAGGAAATCTATCCCATAATACACCTGTGCAATATATGGCAATGGTGATTTTGTTGCTAACCCCCGCAGCAATCAGTTTATGCCCTCAAGCATGAGATTTGATTATCCTTGTCATTATCTAAGCTACAAATGTTATTAGCAGCCATAAAATTGTCCATTAAAGTGAGAGGAATTACTTGCCTGCACCAGGGGGGAGAACAGATAATTTACCACACGGATTTAAGCCCAAATGCACTTTTTTTTCCAGAAGAACCCTCTAAGCCTTTGTACAGCCTCCATTTTTGCATTTCAAAACCTGCTTCCCCCTCCATGGCCTTCAAGTCTGGGTCTTTTACCATAACAGTAACATAGATACCTCCTGTTGAAATAACCTCAGAGATCATGACCAAGTATTTCTTCTATGTTCCATAGCTTGAATGAATGCTTCCCTAATTCTGGAAGTGCAGACACCCAAACTTTGGTTGGGTTCCATATTTTCTAGACTTCAGCACTGGTCTGAACTTCATTTACACAAAAGCGATTCTGATGCCTTGGGCTGACTTGGCACCCATGAACTGACTGTGTGTCACTGGTTGAGTGTAGGATCAGTTGATTTGCTCCTAGCAGGGCCATTTTCATAGGTTTTCTTGATCCTGCAATACTAGGTTTTTATGAGAGGAAGAAGTGATGTATCACAGGGGCCAGGAAAAGATGCTGCGTCTGAGTGGGTGAGATCCAGGGTAGTGTCTGAAAAATTTCTTTGTCTTCCTTGGGACTGGCTGATTCATCCCCTTCCCACCACCCTGTTAATTCCTGTTCATATATCAGTTCACCGTAAAGCTGCATTTTTATTCCCATGTGGTATTGTGTTCCCACCCCCTTCCAACAACAGGGAGTGGGAGAGAACACCTACAGCTTTCCCAACAGACAAAAATGGTGGATCCTGACAGACTGGAACAGATTCTGATCACAGTCTTTCTCTGTAAATCCTGTGGAACTTGGTTGTTTTGGTGTATTTGTTGACTTTAAACTAAGATAAATGTGTGCAGAATGTGGTCTGGAGAGCCTGTATTTTGAAGGAAGCATCTCCTCCTACTCACCCAACAAATTTACACACACACGGTGTAGCATCGATATTAGCTCCTGTAGCAAATGGAAAATATGTCAGTAGCCTGAAAGGAATAGAAAATGTTCTCAAACAGGGCTTAAAAAAATAAACAAACACCATATAACCAACAAAATCAATACAGTTCCATATTAGCCATTACAGATATCTCTGTCTTTGTCTACATCCTACTGTGCACATTTTAGTACTGTGGAAAATATCAAACCCAGGGGACCTAATTTCAGAACTTGGAGATGGCATATTGAATGCAAGGCCTGGGTTAGAAGGCCTGGAAGAGATTTATATTAAATAACAGAAGAAGTTTTCCCCTTGAACACCCCAAAAGAGCATTAACTGAGTCAAAGAAATGTAAATATATATACAAAATGAATATATATTAGTGGGTGTTACAACATTAATAGAAACAACTCCTCGAAAACTCTTTTTTTTCCTGAGTCATCTCCACTAACTTAAGAAATGACTTTGTGAGAGTTAATGTTAGGTTCAGGATTCCCAAGAGGGGACAGCCTTTCAGCTTTCTGCATTCTAAAATCTTTGTCTTCCTTAGCTTCTCTTCTGCTTGGAGGGAGTTTGAGATGGAGAAATATCCTTTTGCTTTCCAGCCTTTGCTTCATGGCCTTCCTTTACTCTTCATGTCTTTCAACACAATCAGTAGTATTCAAGCTATTCTTGTGGGCTTCCCTATTGAATTCCTTCAAGCCAAGCTGCTCTTGGCTGCTGAAAACATTCCCTCTTCTCTTGTTCCTTTGAGAACTTGATACACCTATTTATCCAGGAAGTAAAAGTTGAGGCTGCAGACTAAGCAGGTGGTTGATGCTGTTCCTAACCAGAAGAGCACATCTCAGTGGAAGTCGAGTGAGATTTAATAGGAGAAAGTGCTCCTGTGACCCAGTGTTGTTCTTTGGTTGCTTGTCTAATACACCTAATATTGGGGAAACATCCTGTGTCTTTTGGATGGTGACTTTTGCTTCCATCCACAGTGCAGAGCTCTTTGCCAAGGAGAGGCTGGCAACATTCCCTGCATAGCACATTGGTAGAGAGTTTGAAGAAGACGAAGAAGTTGGAAACAACTATTAGGACAAAATGGACCAATGCTTGGAATCCTACATTCAGATGATTTCCTGAAAGAGAAATGTTTGGGTTTTGGTGGTCTCTGGTCTTCTGGAGTTTTAGTTCCATGTATCAGCAAAGCTGTGCGTGCTTACTGAGTGTGCTGGAGGGGCCACAGGAGCTGTGCCTCCCTGTGTTTGCTGTTCCACTGTAAAAATAGTATTATCTGAAATATAGATTGATTGATAGACAGATGGATAGATAATTTATTTTCTTTTAATGTGATGTGCTCCAACCCTTTTGCAAGTGTCCATAGGCCCTCTGGGACATCCACAGACTTTCATCCTGAAGGGGACACAGAAGATTCTTTTCTCTCCTCTGCCTTCTGTTCCACCTCCCTGCAGTGCTTGATGTTGATCTCACTGCCCAGCGTGCCTGCAGCATGCACGAGACCCAGGGGCCTGGGTTTCTTGTCTCTTTAATGGCATTCTGTGAGCTTGTGTTCAGAGAGAGAGACAGAAAGATCAAAGGCTGTGCAAGTGCACTGTGCTTGATTTTGCTTACACCAATACAAATCGATTGACTTCACTGAGTTATGAGGGATTTACAGCTAGGGGAGAACAGATTCTGACCTAATGGCTCCAAAAGAGGCTTTTCTTGGATGAGCAATGTAATTAGAGCACTGGAACAGACAGATTTCGTGACTCATCTGTGGGTCTGCAGTCTTTTCTTTGCATCTAGTAGGGTGTTCACTAATGTCACCACACTTTCATTTCACCCGTGGGCTGATCTAATGAAGGACCAACCTTTGCTTGAACAGAGATCTCTGTTCAGCTGCAAAGCATCCTCCGATCTTCATGTCACTGTGAAGACTTCAAGCTTAGGACCAGACACTGGGGTAGTGGAAAATTTCCACTCTTTTCATTTTTTGTACTGAAGCAGAGGATTAAAATAACTAGAAGAAACAAAACAGGGGCCAGGGAGATGACTGAGTCCAGTTACCAATCTGAAATATGTGTTCTAGCAAGGGGCAAAATCATCAGGCACATGAGCCAACATCAACCTGCTCCATATATCCAGCTGGAAAACATTGCATGCATTTTGAAATCATAAAGCTGCTTTCCACAGCTGGTTGGAGGTCTAGGAATGAAGTATTTAAGTTAGAAGATGCTGCTTCACTGAGACTGCAAGACATTCATTTGGGAAATTTTGTTGAGAACATTTCCTAAGTTTGGGGATGAGGAGATGGTCATGGTTAGTGTAAGAGGGACCTGGCATGTATTTGGGAAGACTGGAGCTGAGCACAGACACAAAGCTTGTATCTTGCAGGTGTCTGGGGGCTATGTTGGGCACAAGAACGTGGCAGAGAGGTGACAGCACTCAGGATATGGAGGTGGTGCAGTTTTGGCTGCTGGTTCTCCTTCAGTCCCTGCAACAGGAATTGGAGTCAGGGGCCAGCTGTTGCAGGCCATGGCTGGTGGCCATGACCGTGACAACAACAATGGCAGGGTGTGTCAGGGCAGAAGCTGTCACCCTGCTGTGTGTACAGTGCCACCTCTTTCTCACCCACTTCTTATCAGCTGAGCTGGAGCTGTGAGACCCCTTCAACACAGTAGTTTCAGGAAAGGCTAGGGAAGCAGTGATGCACTGGTTTGGAGTTCAGCATGGGACCAGAGAGGTGAGACAGTGACATCATATCTGGCATCACTGATGGTTCCTTCAAAAAGACTGGGGGCCGCTGACATGGGGAACTCAGGTGAGGTGCCTACCTTACATGCAAACTCGTCCTTTGTGTCTGTGTGCTCTCTTCTGAAGCCTTCCAGGTGCCAAAGTGCATCTGCACTCCAAAAAGGACAACCTACTGCAGCCATTCCTCTGCTAGGTTTAGCCCTCTGAAGTGGGCTGCTGCTGGTGTGGTTCACATTCAGCACAGACTGTAAGACCCACCTGGGAAGAAGGTGAATTTCTACGTGCTGAATCATGTGCCTCACCACTTGGCAGTGACAATAGCACAGCTATATGTGCAATTGGATTTGATGTCAGTTTTCTTCTGATTTGCCACTCATTGAAACTGAGAGCCAGTCATGATGATTGGTCCTGTCCTTGGATTCAAGCCCTGCTGCACTGGGCTCTGTACCAGCATGAAATTCAGAGTAATTTCAAAAAAGTGTCTAGAAGACCACAGAACCAAAGCTCCATTTTCAAAAGTAGCTTTTGCACTTAGGAGGCTCCTTTCCAAGCCAAGGAGCTTCAAACCTGCCAAATATGGGTTTAAAAAACAGGTTGGTTAGAGTGTGAAGTCATTGAAGAACATGAGAAAAATATACCTTTCAGGACAGTTAATACAAAAGGAGTACGGGTGCCTGGTAACTCCAAATCCTTTGGTAATCCACTTCTTCAGCTATCTGTCACACAAAAATCCCTAGGAAGACTTTATTCTCCTGTTACACCTGAGAAGTAAGTCACCATGTGGAGTGTTAATGAAAGCTACAGTCTCTTGCACATTAAAACTGCCCTTTCTGCCTGCTGACTCGTGTGGTACTGACTCATGTTGATTTTCACTTGATGAATACCTGTAAAACACAGGAGTAAGTCTATGCCTTAGAGAAATTTCTGTTGCTTTGAGACAGGTCACAAATGAGTGCAACAAGTAATAGGATGGAGGGAGAGGAAAATAATAATGGTAGAATTCTGCTAATTGCTCTTAGTTGCCACCGTCACTGATCAGATGAAGAATTTATCCCAAGAAAGATACTGGGCTTGTGGGTTAGTTCAGGGACATGTTTTGAGTCCAAGAAGCTGTGAGGAACAATGCCTGGAGATGTATTTTGAAGAAGCCAAAAAATTGTAGTCACAGCTGGCACAAATGGCATTGCAGATGGGGAAGTGGGTGATGAGAAAAGGGAACTGGGAAAGATGGAACAGGGTTGTGTGGTCATGAAAAGCTTGAAGATATGGGAAAAGGAGAAGCTAGCAGGGAGGAAAGGGCAAAGTTCTTGAGGCATTGTGCTGTTTAGAAGAGAAGTGTTGGCCTTGGTTTGCTTTTTTCCAAGGTAGGTGAGGATATCCCAGCTGAACGGGGTAGCCTGCAAGTATAGAACATCCCAGCTTATGCAAGTGCAGTTTAGGACAGTCACAACTTGATTGACCTTCCCTGGGATGCTGGTGGTAATTGGACTTGGCTGAGGGTTTTCTTTCTGCCTGTATGACTGTAGGGATCTGGACGCAGGATGCTCTGTCCTTTCTGAAAGAGCCTGAAGCTATGTATTTTATTTTTTAAGCCTCCAGAGATAAACACTACCATATGTCCCCCAGCTATTTGCACTGCACAGCTATCTATAATATGCTCTAATACAACATAAGAGGTTCACACAGCTCACAAAGCTCCAGCACAGGCAGGATTGAAGAATCTCAACACTGTTTTGCCTGAACCTACAAGTTTTGTGTGCTTTCTGCACTGGTTTTAGCATCAGCCTCATTAGTGGCACAGATCTTTTTAGTGGTTACCAACACTTTAGCAAACTTTGGGGTTAAAACTCGGATGAAGGAGTCATAAAACTCTGTGCTGTTCTGACCTGTGGAGGTATTTGGCTGTGGGAACAGTTATACCTCAGCAGGATTAGATAATGTAAAAATGCTAGACCTATGTCATTAAAGCCATCGATCAACAATCCGCAATCCTAATTTTCCAGCCTCAAAGGTTTCTTAATGACTTCAGCTGAATTTGTGGACACCTTCCAGCTCTGGGTGTTTCGAAACAGACCTCTAAGGAGGGAAGCTGCTACTGCAATATGTGGCAGACATGCTGATGCTTCTGTTTTCAGCCTGGGGCAGGGCCACGCAAACCTTTCTGGAGCTGTTCTCTAGGTTAAACCACGCTTGGGGAGTACTAAATATTGTCACTACTTCGTGTGTGACCGGAGAGAGCTGAATTACCTTGGGGAAGAAGGAACCGGCCAAATCCACTCTCGCGGCTGCACCGCCCCGGAGAAGAATTTTGATTGTGAGCAGCACAACTCCAAGCTGCCTGTGATGTTCAGCTGCCGCCAGTGCAATGCTGAGGCAGACATGCTGCTTCTGCCCCGGATTGTGTATTTTGAGCACGTTTCAGTAGTGCTCCAAGTTAACATTTTTTTTCTCTTCCTCTACAGTGCCAGTCATAGCCTTTTCTTCATTTTAGTGATTAATTGCCCTAAATACTCCTGCTCCTGGACTGCAGGAGTACAATTTCTGTGCTGTATTTCATCTGAACTTGCTATGCAAGTACAGGCGAACTTGGGGGAGTGCACACACCCACGTCTTGCTAGGTAGAGATGGTTGCCAAAAGGACACCAAGTAAAAGAACAGTTAGTTCTTAAACAAGGGTATAATCTAATAAGAGAAAAAAAAGAAAATTACATACTGGAATCTTCAGTGCCTTTCCCCTCCCCCCAGTTTCAAAATTTACAGCTAGTACAACCCCTGACTAGAGCAGTGATTTAAATATATATAGGCATCTGTGCTTCTAAGAAAAGGAAGTGTGTCTGTTTGGGGAGCTGTGCAGAATGAGTTGGTGGATCTCAGTCCAACTTCTGGCAGACAGGTTTTCACATCGCTCAAAGTCACCCTCTCGCCCAGCCCTCCTCCAGGGCTTGTGCCAAGGGCTCTTTATCTATTCCTCATGTGATCCCACCTGCCTTAGCATCTTCTGCAGAGATGGAGAGTTCCTCATGCTCCATTGTGTGCCTTCTGGGCCAGCACTGTCAGCCCTGCACGTGGAGGGTAGGGTTGGCTGTGTTCTTGATTCTCCCCAGTGTGGCTGCTCATTTGCATCTCTCTCCACGTGATCCCCATGTGTTAGACACTTTTAGCCATCCACATGACTGGTTTTGCCTGGCATGTGGCATCATCTTCTCGTCGTGCTGAAAAGAGGCCAGCTAGAAGGCAGAGCAGTGTCTCGTGCCAGGACGATGGCATGGCTGCTGTCACGGACGTGCTGACACACACCTCTCCTGGGGCCGCTCTGCCAAATGGATCAGGACCCTGGAATTTGTCTGCGGTGTTGTCGCACAGTGCTTCTTCTACTTTTCTATACCTGGCTCTTTTTTGTTGCAGGCAAAAAGCTTCAGGGCTTGCAACAAATTTAGCAGCTCAAAAATAAATAGTTAATTTGTACTTCCTGGACTTTACAATTTCCTTTTCAGCTCCTGGGTGTAAAATCCATGGCTTGCTGCTGGCCCCCTTCACCTGTTTTAAGGATGTCCAATGCCAGGATCCTCAATCTGGTCCTGTTTATGTGCTGCCTTCCAAACCTCACTGTGTGAGTTACTTGCAAAGCTGTTGCTGTGCCTGGGTGTATTCAGCTGCTTTAAGGATCCTCTTGTTCCCCTTGAAATGCACAACAGCCCTTTCTGATGGCAGCCACACTCTTCAGGCTTTTACCTTGACTCAAAACCTTAAAAAGGAAATGTTAATTGCTTTAGTGGTGTTGTTGTTGAAAGAGGCACACCAGGCTGACTAGCTCAGAAAGATGAGTTCTGTTGCTGATAAGGGAGAGAACAATCTGTGTGAGTCTGTGAAAAGTCTGCAGTGCCCAGGGCAAACTCAGAAGTGGAATGGAAATATCTCAGTGATTTTCTTCCTTGTTGCTTTCGTCTGGAGATGGCAGAGCTGACTGGCATCTCAGGGCTGCGTTGCTTCTGCAGTGATTTGTCACAGGCTCTGGGCTGCCTCCGTGTGCTGCTGCCTGTGCTGCTTTTCCCTGTGGTGGCACGTGGCCAGCTGCAATGGAAATGCAAAGGGAAGAGGGAAAAGAGACTCTTTAGGGAACACATTAGTTACAGGAGTCTTCAAGGACATGGGCAAGGTGCGTGCTTGCTCTTCCCCTAGACTTGGAGATGCTGTGGGTGAAACAGCACAATCAAATTCAATATTCATTCAGCCCTGGGGACTGAGTAGGTCTGGAACAGGTGGCACAGCTCTCTGGGAGCTTGGGTCCAGAACCAGGGCATACTACTCCAGGAAAATGAGGGTGTCCCAATAAGTTCCCTTTCCCAGCTCCTGTCTGCCATAAAGCCAAATCAACATGTCCTTGTAGTTGCTGATGGTTGGAGTTGTAGGTTATGTGTCTCCATGTTTGGGGCTGGCTCTCTCTGGTGCTCAAGTGACCTTACCTACACTCTTCTGGCGCCTCTGCTGTTTCATTTCTTTGTCCTTGATTTTTTGTGAAATTTTGAGCTCTTCCAGTCACAACAGCTGCAGTTTGGCAGATGTGCAGAACCAACCCTCTTATCAACTCATCACCTAACACTCATTAGGCATCCCCAGGATCATAAACAGAGGTTACTTGGAGCAGGAAAAGGTGGGGAATGAGCACTTTCTCTGTGTGCTGTTAAAAATAAACCATTCTATCAGCAAGGATCCAGCAAGAGAGAGGAGAAGGGAGAGAGCATGTGATGCTGTAGAATGGTGATCAGATGAGGAGGGAACCTTTGACTGTTTTCTGTTCCTTGAACTGATTCTGGATTTTTAAAATTTGAATAAAATACTGTAACAGTCATGGCAACCACATCTTCCAAGCCCCTGAGAAAAAGTTTTGGGTTTTACTCTGTAAACTTGACACAAAAAGTATGCACATTGCTATACCTCTGTTCTGGGTGCCCCAGGACCATTCTGCTTCTACCCTTAATTTGACTGTGTCCAGTTCCTACAAGTGAAATAGTTTTTGGTCCTCCCTCTTGCCCTGCATGTGCAGTTTGCCCTCAGAATGAATCCTTTCCTTGTCTTTTGCTGCATTTGTGGAACACATAACGGGGATTTAAAAGCCCAGCTCAGATCCTGTGAACTAATGTGTTATTTCAATTTCTGTATGCACCTGTCATTGTTCTCCAGATTCTTGGATTTTTTTTTTCTTGTGCAAATTCATGCTCATTCTCCCCAAAGAGGTTTTAATGGGAAAGAGAGAATTAAGGTAGACAGCCTGTAAAAATCCAGACACTTAAGAAAGAGCAGCAACCTAAATTATCATCTCAAGTTATTGCTCTACTCTGTTAGTGCTTACACTACAAAGTGCTCTGAGCTGTGAGGAAGCAGCTGGTCTGGAATAGTGGAGCTGATTGGTATCAGGTAGAACCAGAAATGCCCCATGCTGTGGTAGGCAGTAATGGTGGTCTTCTGTATGAGAGCATGGTGGAAGATCTCTTGCATCAGAGAAATGCCTGGTGTCTCATGTGGCCACAAACAGGCTGTAAATGGCATTTATTTAACAGTGTCTCTGGCTCATACAACAGAATAATCAAAAAGATGGCCTATAATCAGTTATTCTTTATGCTGGCTTGTGGGTCAGGAATGAAATGGCATAAAAATCACCCTCCTTAACAAAGGACAAAAGAAAGAATCTGTGGTTTGTAGAGTAGGAAATAGAGTGGTCTGAGGGAATCTTGGAAAATAGTAGCCATGTTGTCTGCAGACTTCCAGGCTGTTTTTTCTTGCTGTAGCACCCACGGATAGACTCACTCCCCATGCAAAACTTTTTTTTTTTTTTTAATTAAACTATATTTCAAGCTAACTGCCCCCCTTCTAACCCTCCAAACTCTCCACCATCCCAATCTGCCTTTTTGATCCTTAGCCCATGTTGCATGTAGTTCACAGAATTTCTACCTGGGCTCTGGTGCTGAAGGGTTATACAGCACATGGCAGGTGAACAGTGGTGGCTGTTAATAGGCGCCAGTTAATGCTTCCTTGAACTATTCTATAGCCTCTAAAACTGGCCACTAGCCTGAGACATTAATAATATTCCTAGAAAAACCGGGGCTTCAGGTTTCACAGACAACTGAGAGTATTTAATCCTAGCATGGAAGAATGCTTTTCCTGCTCCATGGCTTTTTATCCCTGAGTAATGAAGACCATGGCAGTGCTTTAGTAGGACTGTGGCAGAATGTGGCTGCTTGGCTTTAAAAGCACAGTTGTGATGGCGTTTGCATGAGTTTCTCTTGGTTTCTCTTGGTTATCAGTCTCTTTTTCTGGGATGGTCCTTTGTACCTGTCATGGCTCCAAAGAGAACAGGAGTGGATGGACTGCTCTGGTAGTAAAGACAGCAGCTTGGGTGAGATTCATGTTGTCACTCTGCTAATGGCTCCATAAGATGCAAAGTGAGGAATAAGTTCAAGGGATAGGAAAGGAAATAGTATTTTTGGAAGCTTGATGGTGGCATCAAGTCCGTTGTGAATGGAATTCAATCTAATGATGGTGCTTTTCAGCCTGATATTTCATCCTGGTCCGAAGAAATGCTCTATGCCAAAAGTGATGCATTCCTAAGCAAGGGCTGAACTGAGAGTTTAACTAAAAAATACTGTGAAATGATTGTATATTCAATATCTGTCCTTGTTGCTGCAAGGGAAACCATCTGGGTGTCCTGTGTGTCTCTCTGCAGAAACAGCAACTCTTTCTAATACTGAAGTTGAGTACAATCCCAGTGCAGTCAGTTTTGTTCCTAAAATGAGTGAAGGCTCCTTAATATGCCCCTGAAAATGCAATGGGAATTCAGAAGTGCACCCCGAGTTCTGCATTCTTCGGTAAAATCTAAGCAGGCAGAGAGATAGGGAGAAGAGTGAGATGGAAAGAGGTCTGTCCTCACAAATTCGCTTTAGATGTATGTGTAGGCAGGACAGTGACTGCTTCTGGAGGAGTTGTTAACTGCTGGGCAGCCCCAACACCAATCTGAATATCTGTCCCATTATTACACCTGCTCGAGGAAATTGCCTTTTACAGCCACTTGTAAGCCAGGGCAACTCTGAAAGGAGCCTAAGAAATTGTTTTAAAAGCTGTGGATCCAGTGACAGGGATCCTGGACATGGGGTAGGCAGCTGGCAGGTGGGACCTGATGAGCAGGGGAGGACTCCCCCAGAACATACCCATGGCTACTGAAGTAGGAACTTCATTACAAAAAACTTCAGGGAGCCAAATACTGTGTTTCAGCCAGTGTGAAGTCATTTAATACATTTTCCAATATTCTGTGATCAGGAATAATGTAACTGTAGTGCTTTTTCTTTTATCCCTGATATTCATCACGAAGATGAAAGCAATGATGTTGTGACTCAGCCAACCTGAGCGAGCCTGACAGTTCTTCTCTCCAATGGGTTGGGACTGGGTTATGATACGGAGTCTTTTACTCTTAGTTGGCTTTCAAGCCATAAGGACTGCAGAAATGTCCCTGGTGAGGTAGGGATTTGGGCACTTAGCAAAAGCTGGTTCTTCTCACCCTGACCAAAAAAAAAAAAAAAAAAAAGCCATGAGAAGCTCCTTATTCCTGGTAGAAACATAACATCGACACAAAGAAGCTGGAGTGGGAAAAATGCCTCATTCCAAAGTGTGTTTATCCATGATAAAGTGCTTCTATAAAAGGCATCTTGGGACTCCATGTTTATTCCCCCTCAATGACTTCTAGGCTGGGTTTGCCCAGTTTCCAAGTCAACAGTGGTGATACTTTTTTCCCCTACTGCCAACCCTATAAACTTAGCTGGGTTCTGGAAATCAAGCAGTGCTTTCTCACTCACAACTGTTGCCTCCAGTAATATCCTGCAATCAGCACCTGGGAAGCATCTTTATTGGTGACATGTGAGCCAGCTTAGATACCAGCTCATTCCCCACCACACTGACCTTACTGTGCTAAGAATAGTAAAACCCTGTCCCTCTAAACAAAATCAGAAGAACTAACTTGGGCACATGCCACCCTGAGAAAGAAGGAGTTTTTTACTTTGACACGGTGCTAACTGTTGACTTACCTGCTTTTTCCCTGGTTCCCACACTCGTATTTAAAGATCCCTGTAATGGGAAGCTGATGGCATCTGTGCCTATTTTTTGGTGAAGAAGAAGGAAAGCCCCTGTATGTATGTATTTAGGTATAATTCCTCTTTTTGGAGGCTTGTATGGAATTCTCACTTGTACAATACAGAGTCTTTAGGCTGAGAAGTGCTATGTCCTGAAGGAAGCAGCTCGCAGAGTGATTCTTAAAGGTGAGCATGCAAAGGTGGCATTAGATTTCCATTTGTGTCTCTGAGATTTTGGGTAGATGTCTGGGTCTTTAAGAGTCTCATGATGAGGGGAAGAGAATGATTTCTTGGGGTTGTTTCTGGTGTAGCTCTAAATCCATTTTGTGCTTCTGACGGCACTTGCTCCTGATTTTGCTCTGCTTTGGTTCAAGTAAGTTCCTTACATAGAACCACAGAATAGCTTAGGATGGAAGGTCCCTCTGTTGGGCATCAGTCCAAACCTCTCCTCCAATTAGCCCAAGCCCTGACTTAGGCTGGAGCCTTTTCCAGTTGTGTCTTAATCATCTCCAAGGCATATTTTTACCCAGCTGAGATGGCACAGCTTCTCTCCCCTGACAAGTGCTTGTTGTAAAGATTTTTATCCTTAAACTTAAGTTTCTCTGTCTGCAATTTGTCACCATTGGCTCCCATTTTGCAGTGCACCTCTGGGTACACAGCTGTCCCTTCTCTTGGCCTGCCCCTGATGCTCTCACTAATGCCACCCAGTGTGGTCAGCCCTGGTTGCTGCAAGGGCATGCTGCTGGCTCCTCTTCAACTTGCTGTCCACCACGACCCCAGATCCTTTTCTGCCTCCTAACCAGCCGTGATAGTTTTTAGACCCCTAATGACTATCTCCAGCCCTTTCCCTTCCACAGGGTCATAGAGGTGAGAGAAAGGGACCGTGAATCCATCTGGGTGAATATTAGAAAAAAGGAATGCAAATCCTTCAGCGAGGGATCTGTCACTGGTGCTTCTTTTGTAGCTGGAGCGATGTTTTTTTCCTCCCTTAGTGTAGAGCTGCTGAAAAATTGCACAGTATCAGTTGTAACAGCAGCACTACAATTTGCAAACATGCTATGTTAAGCAGTTAGTGTGAAGCTGCACGCCGGAGCCTGAAGGTTCCTCCGCTGATTCCGGCTGAATCCTCGCAGATGTCAGACTGTTCTTAGAGACTACGTTTTCATTAAATTAAATCTCTGCTTTTTCTGGGAAAGATCGCTTTCCTCGACAGACTGTTGCACTGATGCATAAACCCAGAGTTGGGAGAGAGCTCCTAATTTTTAGCTGCCCTTTTGTATTTCATAAATTCCAGCAGTTTTTGGTAGTTTTACTCTCTAGTAAAGTGTTTGCATCTTTCCAATATTTAGAGGCTGCTATAAAGTCCTCAGCATAGGTTATATTTAGTCCAAGAATATGTGTAATTGGCTGATTTAATCTCCCCTTGTTAGCCAGTTCTTTCCAACACTGAAATAATTTCTCGTGCCTTTCTTTGGAGTTCCTTATCTCCTACAATTCGTTATCCTCCCTTTCTGGGCCAGGGAGTACTCTGGAGAAGCAATCACAAGTGAGCATTATGCCTCTCATTTTTTTCACCAGGACATTCAAGCTAGTTATATTTCATCAGTGATTAAAGTTTTTAATTTTGCCTTTCATGATGAAAGTGTGAGTGCAAGAGTGGTGCAATCACGTCAGAAAGTGCCACAATGAACAGGGGACTTCTGGAACCAAAAGTGCCACGTCTGTAGCTGAGGCTGAAGTGGTGGAGCCTATTGCTGGCTGACTACCTCCTGTTTTCCTCTGCTTTTTGGAAGCATGGCTTTTCCCAAACTCAACATAACTAACCTCAAGGATCGTCAGAGTTAAATCCCACAGACTGGCAAGGAGTTTGGGGATAGGACGGTCACAGATTTTCAGTGAGGGGGTGCTTAATGCATATTCCCTGTAGGCTTTTCTGAGCAAGAGGTGTTCAAGGAACTTCGTGTCACTGAGACAAACGAACACAATCCTCTAGTCCTCAGTGACAATACTGATGGAATTAGATGGGATGGGTGCTGAGTGACGAGGGCAGAAGATTTGGAGGTTGATTAATTCAAAAGCCATTCAAAATTCCTGGGGCTCTGAGAGATGACACAGGAGCTGGTGGATAAAGTGCCACCGACTTCAGTATCGCTGCTGGTACTCACGGCCGTGCTTGGGATGCCTTGGGGTGCCCTGGGGTGCCTTGGGGTGCCTTAGCCCTCGTGTGCATGATCTCAATCACGGCCACAACTGGTACAACCCAAAAGGGACCCTGTTGTTGAGAGCAACATTGTAGGGGCTGAATGGGGTTTGCTCAGCCCTCCTCTATCTGTTCATTCCCAGCAAGCTGACAAAACGCTGTCAACCAGACACCTGCATTTCCAAACCGAATTTCCAGGGGAAGAGGAGGCTTTTTTTAATCGAGCAAGAGACAAAGGGGACAGAAGGCTGCTTTCCCCTCCTTTCCTGATTCCAGGGCAGGCACGGCGAGGTGCAGCGGCCCCGCGGGGGGAACCGCGGTTCCCGAGCTCCCCCCAGAGGCCGCCGGCATCCCGCGCCCTGCCCGCTCCGCAGCCTCGCAAAGCACCTTCTTCTTGCTTCTTCCACCTCTTTTTCCTTTATTTCTCTCCCCACCAAAGCCATAGGTAAGTAAAGATTTTCTGATCTTCAGCACAAATGTGCCCCCTCCTCCATTTCCTGTCTCAATGGGTTCTTTGTAGATTTTTTTTTTTTTTAATTATTTTGGGTTTTATTTGTAGAGTAAGGTGTCCATTACCACCTGCAATGCAAAAAAACCTCCTGCAGCCTTTTGAAGTCTCTGGTCAACCAGTTGTTAAACCTGTTGTGGACTCTGAGATAACAGGGAAAAAACACAATCAAACAAAACCCCAAACACAAAACAGGAAATAAAATCCCTCAAACTGTATCTTAAACAATTTTATCTGCTTTATTTTTGGTGTTGGTTTTGTAGGAGAAGCTTCAGGTTAAAAGAGATTTGCCGATGGCTGAGAGTGTACAGACACTTCTCATTTAGGCTGCCTGGTTCAGTACAAGCCATCACTGGAGGGAGGGTACAGAGGGCAGGAGGGACACTTGTGCCTAGTCCTTCTGTGCAGCCTCCTGTTGGATGTTCCTATTAACTCTGGATTCCTGGCCAAAGCAAACTCCCACTTTTTGGGAGTGCATTCTCATGTTTCTAGGTAACGCTTATTTCTGGCTGAGTTGTTAGAATTTGTGCAGGTTTGAGGGATGTGATTGATTATGCCTGGGTTTTTCTACTGGTTTTGCTGGGGAATTTTGGATCAATTCCTCCCACCATCCCACTCCTCTTCCCTTCTTCCCCAAAAGGGTGGGTTATTTTGATAAAGAAAAATGAGGTGCAGAGAATAGCAACATCAGTTACACTGCAGTGTGGGGACTGTAGTGTCAACTTTGGGGTTATCCTTTTTTTGGACAACCCAGTGGGTGCTGTGGAGGAGGGGGATGATACAACCACTAAACCGGTGTTTTGTAGGGGCTCTTCAAATTACATGGGTTTTATGTGAGGGATTATAGGAGGAGGTGCTAATCCATTGTCAGAACTCATCTCCCAAGCCTGTGTTACTGTGTTTGGTTAACACTGCAGTGACTTTTGGATGGTGTCATTGGCTTTCCTGAGATGAAGGAGGAGAAGACAGAAATCTTTATGTTGTCAGCAAGGCCTTGACCAAGTCCTGGTATGTCAGTGAACAGAAAGCAAATTGCAGCTGGGGAGCTGTGGGGGTGTCAATTTAATTGTAAAGAGCTCCCATTTCAGAATGGTGGCATTTTCCTTTCTCAGCTCTATTTGCTTTGCCGTAGACACAGTCTCTCCTCCTTTTTAATGTATTATGTATTCAGCTGGGATGTGCACAGACTGATGGATTCTCTACTGGATTTGTTTTTGGCACCTGGGCTAGATTTTTACAATGGACTGTGTACTTACCAAGGTTTATTTTCTGGTATTTCCCTCTCCATTTTATGCAGCCTGACTGTACCTGTCCTGCTTGAGCACAGGCTGGAAATCTCCATTGTGATTTAAGTCACTTAAATGCTTTTAAGTGGGCAGGGAATAGCATTTGGGGTGGTTTCTTCTTGTCCAGTGAGGAGTTTCTTCACTTGACAGTAAACTTATTTATTCTAGATTTCAGGCAGAGTAGGAGCCAGTGTAAGACCATTTGGGAAGCCTGAGCTCAAGCTCTGATTAGTAACCCTGTCAGCGAAAATGTTCTCAGGACACTCGCATGTTCCACGTGGCAAGCTGATATTTTCTGGTGAAAGGTGCTCCATGCTGTGCGTGTCACCCAGGGCAAATCTTCAAGATGCTCTCAGGAGGTTCTCTATCAGCATGAGAGAAAAGAGTAGGCACATTATGTTTTTCTATTCTGTGGGAGTTGTGTAGGAATTTTGAGTGCTGGAGTGTGTTCTTCAGCCACTACATCTGTCAGTTCAGCCCCCCTGAAGGCTGTGCCCCGGGGTCACTGCAGCTACGGGACAGCAGAATAGGACTGGTGGACATCAGAGAGGCTTTGACATCTGTTACAGCAAAACATCTACTGGAGCAGAACTGATCTGAAATTGGCTGGTCTGGCATTTCTTACCAACAAACCCACCTCCTTCTCTGTAACCATGGAGCTCAGTGGGGATGGAGTTGGAGTGCCTCGCTTTTTCTTCTTTAAGTGCCTCGCTTTTTCTTCTTTAAAGTATATTTTCTAAATTTTTGGTAAATGATAAAAAATTAACAGACTTTCAGGCAGGGATGTGTAAATGAGAAATAAATAGGTTGTGGTGAAGACATCCAAATACCATAACCAGCAATGCTGTGTTAGATTAAAAGGACAATGATACCATGTAAAACCTTTTCAGTATGTGTGGCTCCGATTCCTGATAATATATTACCTTCAAAAGGTGCTGTTTGTTAGCCAGTATCTAGTTAAACTTTTTAATGACTATGGCCTGTTTAATGACTACGAAAAAATAACTCCTGTACCTCATTGAATGTGTAAGTACAAATCATATTTTATTCTGGTTAAAAGATGTTTAATAAAACAGGATAAGAAAATGATGCTTTTATACTTTTCATCTTGAAGACTATAAAAAGCATAAAACACTGTGAAAAATACATGTTTCAGACAGATACACTGCTTCTAACTCAAGGAGGTTTCAGTACAAGAATCACAAGCAAATAGATGTTGAAGTACTTCTTTTAAGTATGTATTAAAAAACATGTTCAAAATTACCAAAGAATTCCACAGGAATGATGCAGAATTAAGTCTCTATTGATATTTTGTTAAGATAACAATTTTTTTTACTTTACAGACAATAAGATTTCAATAAAAGAAAGCAAAATTGAAGAACAACAGTGACATTCACATTCTGATGGAACTGACTTAAATAATCAATTCCCTTGTCTGAATCATTCAATTTTTCATCAACAGATTCATTTCTCTTCTTTTTCTCCTTTGATTTGACTATTCAGAAGTGCCACTACTTTATCATAATCATAAGAGACCATTTTTAGTATCTTCAGCAAAACGATGTTTGGTGGGAAGAGGAAATTAAATCGTGAATCCTAGAAAAGACAAACAAAGAGGTTTGATTTTTTTTCTTATTTTTTTTTTCCTTATAGTAAGGATGTTACTAGAATGTTAGGTGAAAATTATGAGATGTTTGAAATTGAAACCAATCCTGCAGTTTGCTCTTTCAATTAGGAGTATCAGTCAGTCAGGTTCTAACTTCCACCCCAAGCTCTCAGTAGGAACCGGTCCCACACCTGGGACCAGCAGTCCTAGAAGTACCTGCACTGACACAGAATCTTAGAGTCATCTCACAGAATATCTCAGTAATGAAAGGACTCATAAAGACCATTGAGTCCAACTCCTTGCTCCTCTCAGGACTATCTAAAACTGAACCATAAGAGAAGGATCATTATCCAAACACTCCTTGACTTCTGACAGGTTGGTGCCATGACCACTGCCCTGGGAAACCTGTTCCATGACTGACCACCCTGTCCATGAAGAACCTTTTGGCTGCCAGGACTCACATTCAATTTGTCATCAGCCCAAATCTCTCTCTGCAGAGCTGCTTCTCAACCTCTCATTCCCCAACTTATATTTATAATAATAATTGCTTCTTACACAAATGTGTGATTAATGTGTTGTTAATTTACCATCTTCATTTTTGGCACTAGCTGCCAAGCTCAGGAAGCGTCTCAGGCCTCACAACTGAGTCCTCTCTTGGGACTGTAGGACTAGGAGAGGAGACTTGGGGCAGCCAGAGCTGCTCTGTGCTCCAGTAAATCTTCCCCTCCCTATAAAAAGAGCTCCCTGGACCTGCAGCAAAATTAAAACTTGTTCTCAAAATCTGGAAGGAGCAGGTTTCTCCTGGAAACCATGTGAGAAGTGAGAACTTGCAGAGTAGCCATGCTGGTGTTGTCCTGCCTTTACCTTTCTCTCTAGAAACATTTAGAGGGACAAACAAATCTCCCTGAAAGGTCAGACTCCGACCTGACAGTCTGGTTCAGTGGGTAGATTTCGAATGGAAATCCTCTTAGTTTTGCCTCTTCTTTCCTTTGTTTTGTTGGGTCATTCTAGACAACTGGCTTAAAACTGCTGCCTCTGTTTCCTTCTCTAGCTGTGACAGTACCCACTGCCTGCCTTCCTGAAGCCTTGCTGAGGATTGTTAATGGTGGGAGTGAAGAAATGCCTCCAAAAGTGCTAATTGTTAACTCAAGTGATGAAATGCTGTCGTGTACAATAATTGTGCACAATAATTTTGCGTTTGTATGAATTGACCTGTGTTAAAATCAGCTGATGTTCAGAACAGTTCACTCCAAGGCCCTGCTTAGCTGGGTTTATCAGCCATTGAGTTACGAGCCTGGTGTATTGTTATGCATTGCACAGCGAAGGCTTCGTATCTGCACCAGCAAAGCCTCTGTTAGCAAGGCAGGCTGGGTGTGAGGCTGTGAGCTGCAGCCAAGCCCAATTACCACGCGAGAACGCCTCTCCTGTTCGGAGCCTGCCAACCATTTCCTTTGCGTATTAATGACATTTATTCTATTTAAGTGGCTTTGCCATCGTCCCCAGCTGCCATTCCTCTGGCTGCATGGCTGTGAGCAGTGGCACGCATGGGCAGAGGTTATTCCAGCTTGAAGGTGGGATTAATTGTCCTTTGAAGACAGGGCAGGGGTTTGGGATTTGGGGTTTTGACCATATTCAGGGGTTTGGCTGCACTCAGCAGCACCAACCACCTCTGTCATTTGCCTAGGGTATGAGTAGCAAGGTTGGTCTGTCACCCTTTCCCCCAGAATTTTCCTTCTTACTCCCACATTTCCCCAAATTTCTGCACAGTGCTGTCTGGAAGAGCTCCAGTTTGGCTCCTGGCCAGAGGAGCCTGTGCAGTCAGGTTTCTCTGTACCAGCCTTTTCAAGCCACCGTGAGGTGACCCCTGTGATGGGGCTTCCTCGGTCTCAGCCCTCTGGCTGCTGGTACAAAAGAGGGATTAGGCCCACATCTGATCCCCCCTGGTAATCTGAGGCCAGACATGGTCTGTTCTTTCAAGAACAGTTGCTGTGAAGATTTTAAGGATGTTGTCACAGCTACACTCATGGGCAAATGGAGCAGTTTGTCTGCTCCAGGCTGTGAAGATTTAATTGAGCTCCAAGGGAAGGCTCAAAGCTGAATTAAATCTTTTGCTGATGGAGAGCAAGGTCTGCCATAACTGATCCTTGTCTTCCCCGAGTGCTGCTGTACCAACCCAGGACCAGCTCTGACACTGTCCAGAGCAGAGCTGGTGCTGAGAAAAGGGGCTGTTTACCCTCATGGAATTACTTCCCACAACCAAATAAATTACTTTATTCTCTGTTCAGCATGTGTAAAAGACTTTCAGAGCAACTGAATGCCATTTTTTAATTGCAGATACTCTGTAACTAGAGACCGTGAGATTTGCAGGCTCTCAGTCAAAATGTCATAGTAACATTGTTCCTTGTAATCGTGTCAGAAGAAATAGCATATGTGGGAGAGACAGACCAGGAGAGAATAGTTTATCTGTTTTCCTTAATAATGTAAGTATGACACGTGTACTAATTTTGGAGCAGATTGTGGAGATCTGTAGTAGGACTCTATGGGTTTTACTCCTGGATTTTACTCTTGAATAAATAAATACTCAAACTCTAGCATGTTTTGGGTCTCAGGCCATTTTTTCAGCCTCCTTACTAGCAAAGGTACCTGGTTAGTCCATCTCTGTAAGGATTACACTTGGAGATCCTAAGGCACAAATCTTGTGCTGGTTGCTTGGAATCGATTCCCCTGGATTTCTGCACAGTAAACACCTCTTAAAACGACTTTTCAAAAACCCCTTCGGCCCTGTGTTTCTGTTGGTAGGTTTGACAAAGACATACTCAGCAGCCAGAAGTCCACTGTGGAACATGGGTTTGTGGGATCCTCTGGAGACAGACAGATTCAGTCCTGAGCCTCAGAGACCCCATGATATTTTTAGGAATATGTCAAAAAGTGCTTCCATGGAAGGAAATATTTATGCAGACTGTCATCTGCTGCCTTGGGTTTGTCTGTGGTTTGTGGACAGGAGAATTTGGGTTGTTCTGTGAAACAGTGTTTTTGTTTAGGATCTGTAATGTTTTTCACATGAAAAAAGAAATACTGAAAATCTCTTAACACCCCAAGAGGGTCAGATATCTGGGTAAGGGGCAGAACTACAGGATATTGGTGTGCCTCAAACTTCTGGGCATATGTAAAGTATCATGTTTTGTTACTTAAAATAGAGACGTGCTTGCTGAGAAGATATTTCTGCAATAACACGATTATTTTCATGGATTTCACAAGAATTCAGAGGGGTCTCCTGCTATCAGATCAGTTCATTAGCATACCCCCAAACTTCGTTGTTTTAGACTTCATGTATTTTTCACAGATCCTCCCTTGTAATGTGCCTGAACACATTTTTATTCAGATGTAACCAACCTGGGACCAGCACTAAGGTGTCAGACGTGTTTAAACCAGAGAAGAGTTATTACAGAATTCAACCTTGAACTGCCTGGGGTTACAGGAAAGCACAGAAGAAGCCATGAATTATGGGGATATAGGTGTGAGGTGAGTGACAGGTAATACTCTTGGAGGCTTTAGGATTCCAGGAAAAAGGGAAGTGTGAAATGCATGGTGAGACAAAATTGGAGACCCTTCAGAGACACTAATAAATCTGATGGTTGTTGATTAGTGCAAGGTTTGTGAGCAGCTTCCCATCTTTCGTGCAATTGAGGGAGAATTCTTTCCGAGTAAGTGCACGGTAACCTGGTTCTCACCTTATACCATGATTTCACAGGTACAAAAGGTGGTGTAAATCATAGAGCTGATTAGTTTTAATAACATTTTACCAATGTTCTGGACAGAAAAAGGTGAAAGCAGCCATCATGGCAGCTATACTGGCTTTTGTCCTGTAACTGGGATTTCATTGCACAGTTCTAGGTTTTAATTCTTTTGCATTTCTCTGGCATTACAAAATGAGAGGTGTCTAAACCAGACATAGCTTCATCCATATCAAAACTTGAGCCAAATCCAGTGCAAGAATGAACAGACTGGTGCCTGTGACTGAAGCTTGTGGATGCCTCACCCTTTCTTATGCCAAAATGGCTCTGGTAAGGGTTTGCCTCTCCCGTAGGAGATTCAGTGTCCTGCTGTGCTGTAATTCCTCCTGGTGCTTTAGGTATCGTGTCAAATAACTCTGCGTGGAGATGATTGCTGGAGCTAAGGCTCTCTGTGACCTTGGCGAGGTTAATCCTTGTGTGCTAACATGAAAACAGCATCCAGTCCATATGTTCAGCGTCGTGTGTGGCTCCGGGAAGTGCCCTGGGTGGGTTCAGGATTAAAGTCATATCTCTGCCTCCTTGGGTAGAGAGAAGCTTGCCAGGATCTGGAGGGGGAAATGTTAGTTCCTGAAAGCAAGGACAGTCATGATTTTTCTTCCTCGCACCTAGGTTAGACACTTGCAGAACCTTAGGACTTTTCTGTTTATCTTTGTTTAATGAGCAAAGAGAAAGATTGATTTTGATTTAAATGTCAGATGACAGAATTATAGACTTGCCAACGTCTTGGGTGCCCTTTCGTTTAAAAGAAGCATCTGTGCAAGAATTGGTACCCACAACAAAGCCGAGGTCTCAGACAGCAAAATTAAAGTGACTCTAAGAAACTGGTAAATGCAAAGCACAAGGATGCCTGAATCTGCCTCAGAAACTTCCACTTCTCTTGAAGCTGCATGATGGGGGAAACAGAATTGTCTAATCCTGACTCACATACCAAATTATCCTGCAAAGCCTGTGAGCCACAGGATGCATCATTGTCTCTAAGAGATGAGGGGATTGGAAGAATTAGGAGTAGTTTAAAGTGGGAGATGATGGTGGTTTCTTAGGGGTTAGTTGCTCATTTGGCCCTGCTGGGTAATCAAATGGGGCTGATCTTGAGTCCTGGGTAGTTTCAGGGGTTCTATGTCCACTTGTGGTCTTCCCAGTACAAAAGAGACACAGACATATTGGAGACAGTCCAGAGAAGGACCACAAGGGTCGTTAAGGGACTGGAGCTTCTCTCCAGTGAGGAAAGGCTGTGAAAGATGGGAGCTCAGGGATAATCTCATCAATGTGTATAAATACCTGAAGGGAGGATATAGAGAGGACAGAGCCAGGCTCTTTACAGTGGTGCTCAGTGACAGGACCATAGGAGAGTCTATCTGAACATCAGGAAATACTTTTTCTAATGCGAGGGTGACTAAGTGCTGGCAGGGTGGTTGTGGAGTCTCCATCCTTAGAGATGTTCAAAAGCCACCCGGCCTTGGTCCTTGGCAGCTGGCTCTGGGTGGTCCTGTGAGGGGGGGAGGCAGGATGACCTGCAGAGGTCCCTTCCCACCTCAATCATTCTATGGTTCTTTGTAAAACTAAGGGTTCTGTTTACCAAAAGGAATTACATCCATCTAACTACACGTATATGACCACACCAGTATTTTTCTGTACGAGAAGTCTCTAGTAGAGGATATCTCAGGTTCCAGAGTTCCATTTGGAAACATGAAGCTAGTCCAGACTACAAGACAAGGATGTTCAGGCTGGAGATGAGCTAGAGGCTCTGTGAAGTGATGTTTTACTGTGCTTTGCTCCCATAAATGTGCTTTGACAGAGGAAGTTCCCTGCAGTGAGGGAACCTGGCAGCACCTCAGGCTGGGTAGTGGCAATGTCCTCATCCAAAGGGTGTAGCTGCAGACTCTCAACCTCCATCCCATGTGGACTTGCTTGGAGCTTTGCAGCGTACCCAAGGATGACCTGCAGAGGTCCTGCATTTCTGCAATGACAACACGTCATTTTCTGCACCACTGAACCACTGTGCAGCGTTGCAGTTGACCCAGCAGTGGCTTAATAATATCTGCAGTTCCAGTGATGTCTCCTGGAGAGATCTGAACTGCTGACACCGTGTAGTGCAGTGGAATAATGGGAAATGAGTTTTGATGGGAGGGAGAGTAACAATAAAGACAAAAGCCCCTTCTAGATCAAGAGGTTAATGCAGGCCAGCCAGTGAAGTGTTTCTGGTGGAGGTGCTAACAGGCCATGGAAAATTTACATGAGCCACTATCAGGCTGCAAAATATTGAATTTAGTCCTCTGAGCCTGTCATGCCATGGCCAGGCAGGGGACACTGAGTGTCTGCAGAAGATGAGGTTGGGTGCTGATGGTCAGTCAGCTTTCCCTGCAATGTTCTTTTAGGATCTGCTGATCTTTGCGTCACACTCAGTGTCATCCTGAATATTGCTGGGTGTCTGATCTGTTTGCTCTGAAAACGCAGAGCCGAGGCCTCACTGGAGGGTTGGCAGGAGGGTGGGGGCTGGCTGGTCTCTGTGCAGGACCGGCTGAGCTGTGGGCTTCACTGGAAACATGAAGAATACATCTAATCCTAAAAGGTCCTTAATCTGTTCAATTCCTCATCAGGCAGGGCTCTGTTTGGCATAGCAGTGGCTTTGTAACTGCTCAACTGTTAATTGTCTTCATTCATGCTTTTCCTTCTTCATAAAATCACTGAGTTTGCTTCTTTTTGTCTGAAGGAAGGCAATATTCCAGCTCTTCTCGATTAGGTGAACACTAACTTAATATATGCAAAAATTCTTGTGAGGATACAGGTTTTATACCACGTGTCTTGTCTAAGCCCTGGGTGATGTGCCGAATGGAAAACTGGGAGTCTCCCAAAATCTCAGTCCCAAAGAGGAAAGACTGGTTGTAGCATCAGGCTAAAAATTAGCTTAGCTGTGTCTTCCTTGCAGTTCAGATCCTGACTTGCCCTGATGGTTGTAGAGGTGCTTTTCTCCCCCTCCGAAGCAGCTCACTGTCTCCCTGGTGTCAGAAGGGCGGGTTGCCTGGTGTTTCTAGAAATTGGAAGTCCTCCAGTGACAGGCTGAGTGCTCTTTCACTCCTTTAACAACCCATCATCCTGTGTGGGCTGTAACCCCCATGACAACCATATGTCAGTCTTATTTTAAACCTAATCTGATATAAATTTGCTTATACAAAAGCAGAGAGAGAGAGAGATGAGGAGAGCTGACCCCCCACATACCTACTTAGATTTCCAGTTTGAAGGCAGTGTAAGTGAGTAAAGAGTAAAACCTGAGCAGGGTCTTCAGAGCTTGGCCCCTGGGCAGTCCTTTTCTCCCCCACAGAATGCAAGTAGCAGTAATGGGAGTTCCTTGTCTCACATCTCTGGGCCCACCCCTTCCTGTGCCCTTGGAGTCACAGGTTGTTTCCACTTCTCTGAGATCCATCCCTCTCCCTCATGCACTGTCTCACCTGTGCTCCACTGACCTGGGACACAAAGCCAAATCCAGATGATGCTTTGGGGCCAAAGCTGGCAACTTAAACTTGTCAGCACTGAGAATGTGGTGGTGTTCAACTGTGTGCAAGGCTCTAGCACTGGAGATTTGGGCCATGCTGCCTGGCAGAAGGGTCAGTGGGTGAAAATGATACAGCCCAAGCCAGCTGGGGTCTGATTAGGGGTCTCCAGCCCCCATAATGGTCAGACAGCTTGTTTGTCTTGTGAAAGATGGAGCATCTGCTTTCAGGGTAGATCCGACAGCTAGTTGTGAGATACTCAGCTGAAAAGTCTCCTAACACATGCTGATTGAATACTGGCTAATAAAAATGTGGATTGTATGGCTCCTTCTGAACTGTGTGACCAGAAACCTCAAAGATTTTACTGCTGGAAGTCAGGGGAAAACTTGGGTACATAAAATGTCAATAAATCAGAGCCTGAAAGGTTTTTAGATTTAATGGGGCAGTGAACAGCATGGAAACAGAAGCAAGTATTCCTCCTTCTTCCATATTTCTTTCTCTCCCCATCTCGCTTCAGCTTTTGTGCTTTGCCATAAGGGAGTACTGAGGGAGGCTGCACAACATCACTTTTCCTAAGATGAAGTCCCTAACTGTTCTGTTTTGTTCCATTCTGCAGCCAGAAAATTTACAAGAAAAGTAAATTGAAGGTGGTAATATGCTCCCCAATTTATCGGTGAATTCATGTATAAAAATGAATGTGAAATACAGCCTTCCTACTGCTGACTTGGAGTGTTGTTACAAGGCAGCCAGAAGCCACAGATCCCTTTTCCATTGCAGTGGGGACCTCTCCTACTGGCTTCATTCATGAAGAGGTGATCAGGCTTCTCATAAAGCTTTGCAGGCTTCCACGAGATGCATCATTTTCAAATTAATTTCCTGCTTGGGTTAATAAACAGTTGATTCATCTCCTTGTTCCCAGTTACAGACAGGTTATGATGACTCTAAATACTAGACTGTCAAGGTGAAAGGGAGGCAATCATGGGCAATACACAGACTGCAGACGAGTTCAATTACTTGTTTGCATCAATCTTCACTCCAAAGCTGTGTTCAGATAGGAAGGGGTTTGGGCGACAGGGTAAGAAGAGATGTGTGGGAGGGAATCCTTTTCCTCTTCTGAGTTTTAATTTCTGAGTGCCATTGAACTATTCCCACAAGCAAAGCTCTGTGAGCCAGAGCATTTCTGACACAGTGTCTCCCGTGTGAGTGCATCACATCAGAGCAACCAAAAGACTTTCCTGATGCTGGGGCTGCAGGTAATCCAGGATCCCATTTTGGAGAATTCTTCCTTCTTTGCTCATGCTTTGTCAGTAGGATAATTAGAAGGGGAGGGCAACAGAGAGACTGAGAAAGGGAGCCAAAATCAATATGGCACTGGAACAAATCGGGATTTTAAGGCTGCTGCACAGTAGAGAACACATCATGGGCACTTCTCTCTTGTACCCCGGTGAAGTTGGCTGGGTGCAGCTTTGGTTAAGGACCAGGTCCCAGAAAAGAGGGACAGATCAGAGCAGTGGGGAAAATCGAGGTGTTCTGAAAGAGCTGAGCACTTCAGTATTACATGGAAAATGCACAACCATGCATCAAAAGCAGCTGCAGAAACAGAATAATGCTGCAGTCAAACTACTGGGCTTGGGTTTTTGTGACTGAGCTCTTGACTTCACTATGCTTTGCTTAGTTCACTTCATGTTGTTTGCAAGTACGCCGAGAGCCCCAAAGGATTTGGAAAGATATCTTCCAGTCTTCAGCATCCAGTGATGATAAATCAATTTATCACTGATCAATGATCTTCCACTGTAGTTTGTGGTTTCTCTAATAGAACAGTTACAAAAGATTGTGGACACTGGGAACCAACTAGGAACCAACTATTAAAACTAAAGAGTCAAAGGAAATTATTTGAAACTATCTTTAGGTCTATTTGCCAAGTGCTTATAAAAAAATCAATACATTTAAAGAAAATCAGGATGGTTCCCAAACATTCTGGTAACCAAAATGGGGCTTTATTCATAATAAATACTATTTATGATGAATAATTTGACCAGGGAGAACTGGAGAGAGGCCAGTGTATCCATCTATTTAATACGAACTATGGGTGATCCAAAGAATTATAGACCTCTCGGTCTTATTTCAGTTGCTGAAAGAATAACTGAGAAATTAATTAAAGAACAGGCAGTAAAACACCAGGGCAAATATAAGTTGAAAGTAGCAAAACTCCATGGATTTTAAGGGTAAAATCACGCATGCTTTCATTCACCTTTTCTAGTCAAGGTAGGAATTACCCCTTTCACTGGCATTTCTGTATCTACTAAGATCATGAACAGAGATGTGGGCTTTCACTCATTGTAAGCAGAGTTTAGCATGTTGCCACCTAATCTTTGGTGATGTCTTAGAAGGCTGCAGCACCTGAATGCAAATAATGTTATGTGTCTGATGTTAATAACCCCTCAATTTCTTTGGGAAGATAAAGAGCAGAGTAGATAATGGATGACTGGCAAATACAGTTAATTTAGATTTTCAAGATGTTTTTGCAAAATATGCATTACAAGAAGCTATTAATGGGATTTGGTGAGTATAGAGGAAGAAGGAAGGCAGAGGCACGGCTTCAGCAGTGGTGAAGAGGAGGGACAGAAAGACAAGGGCCAAGAGTTCAATTCTCAGCATGGGAAGAGGTTAATAACAAGTTCCACCCAGAATCAGGTTTGTGAAGATTTGTGAGGAAGAAAAGCAATTCCATAAAGGCCTAATAAAGCATAAAAATTGCCAACACGAATTTCAGTATAACCAAGCACAAGGCAGTGCTGCTCAAAAGGACTGATTTAAAGGTTTCGTACACACTGATGATTTCTGCATTCAGTTTAACCTTCTAGACATAGGGATATAATTGCCAGAGACTGAAAGACAGGATTCAGGCAGCACACAGCAGGGCCAGCAGCAGTGAAAAGCCCACTCAGCTGAGTTAAGGAATGGGTGGAGGAAGCTGTGTCCAATAATAATGATGTATCTATTAATAAAACGATGAACTAATGCTTCATCTGTGCCACCTGCTGTATCGAGTCTGATCACCCTTTTGTTGAGAAGAGGAATGGTAGAATCAAAGAATCATGAAATTGTTAAGGTTGGAAAAGATCTCTGAGAGCACTGAGTCCAACTGTTAAACCAGCACTGCCAAGTCCCACCACTAAACCACGTCCCCAAGTGCCACATCTGCACCTCTTATAAATACCTCCAGGGGTGCTGATTCAGTCACTGCCCTGGGCAGTCTCTTCCAATGCCTGACCACCCTTTCAGTGAAGAAATGTTTCCTAATACCCAACCTAAACCTTCCCTGGCCCAGCTTGAGACTATGTCCTCTTGTCCTATCACTTGTTAGTTGGAAGAAGAGACCAACCTCCAGCTACAACCTCCTCTCAGGGAGTTGTAGTGAGTCAGAAGGTCCTTCCTGAGCCTCCTTTGCTCCAGTTGAACACCCCCAGCTCCCTCAGCTGCTCCTCATTAGCCTCGTGCTCCAGACCCTTCCCAGCTCTGTTCCCTTCTCTGGACATGTTCCAGCCCCTCAGTGTCTTTCTTGTCCCGACAGGCCTAAATCTGAACCAAGAACTCAAGGTGTGGCCTCCCCAGTGCCCAGCACAGAGGGGCAATCACCGCCCTGCTCCTGCTGCCCACACGATTGCTGACACAGAAGGCCAGGAGGCCACTGTCCTCCTTGCCCACCTGGGCACACCCTGGCTCACGTTCGGCCACTGTTGGCCGGCCCCCCCAGGGCCTTTCCCGCTGGGCAGCTTTCCAGCCACTCTGCCCCAGCCTGGAGCACTGCAGGGCCTTGCTGGGACACGAGGGCAGGACCCAGGCCTTGCTCTTCTTGAAACTCAGCCTTGCACCATTGATCCAGCCTGTTCACATCCCCTGCACAGCCTTCCTACCCTCCAGGGCATCGACACTCCTGCCCAGCTGGGTGCCATCTGTGAAGTTACTGAAGGTGCCCTTGATCCCCTCGTCTAGATCACCAATAAAGATATTAAACAAGACTGGCCCCCCAGCACTGAGCCCTGGGTGTCAGGAGCCAGTAGGGACTGGCTGCCAACTGGATGTAGCATCGTTCACCACCCCTCTCTGGGCTTCACCACCCAGCCAGTTTTTTGCCTAGTGAAGACTAAGTCCATCCAAGCCACGGGAATTCAGTTTCTGCAGGAGTATGCTGGAAAGTGGTGTCAAAAGCCTTACTAAAGTCCAGGTAGACACATCCAGAGCTCTTCCCTCAGCCACCAGGCGGTCACCTGGTTATTGAAGGAGATCAAGCAGGACCTGCCTTTCATAAACCCATGCTGGCTGGGGCTGATCACCTGGTTGTCCTGTACGTGTCACATGATGGCACTCCAGATGGACTTCTCCATAATCTTCCCTGGCACTGAGGTCAGGTTGACAGGCCTGACATTCCCTGGATCTTGCTTCTGCCCCTTCTCATGAATGACCATCACATTTGCTAACCTCCAGCAAACTGGGATCTCTCCAGTTAGCCAGAATTGCTGATAAATGATTAAAGGTTTATAGTAGCGCAAATAGGAAAAAAATGTTAGTGATCAGCAACGTGGTTTTTCTGTACAGTGTAAAGGGAAAATGTTGCCATTTAATTCATAGGGAAAGAAGATAAGTTAGAACTGATGTATTTTACAGGGTTAATACTCAAAGGGAAGAGCTTGTCTGTCAAGCTCCATTTTTGCTTTTTGTATTTTAGTCATTTTTATGAAGTAATGAGTACAGAGAAGTACAAAGACAGCTAAAGGCAGTTTGTTTCAGAGAGAAGTGTTCAGAGGCTGCATGACAGAGGCTGCATTTTAAGTTTTTGGACCTCAGTGGGGGAAGTACTTCTTGGAGACAGCTGTATGCTTTTGTAATGTATTCTTATATATTTGTATATATATGTATTTCAGTTAAGGATTTAGTACTTTCAGGATCTAGAATTGTAATACTCTAAAGGAAAGGAAATGTTTTGGGTGGTGAACATTCAAGGTGCATAGTGATCCCAAACTGGGAACGGAAAGGGATGTCGTGCTGTGGAAATACCACCCTGCTCACAAGTGCTGCTCTACACAAAATCCCTTTCACACTGTAGTGGTTGTAACATGGGTTGTCTCCTCCCAAACTGCACAGGGTTCAGATCTCTTGGCAGTTTGGGGCTCTAGGTCAGGCTGTCTTGAAGTTGCCCAGTGTGGTGTCCCAGACCAATCTGAAATGCTTGGGCAGGGGTGTGAGGCTTTGCCTGTCTGTGACTGCAGTTTTCAATCAGTCTGAAGCAGTTTTTTCATTTGAAACTGGGAATGAAACACGGGCAGGTCTGATCATCTCAGCTCTTGGGCAGCAAAGCTCCAGATCTATATTTTCTGAAGAAGCGCGAAGTGAAATCCCTGCAAAGCTGAAGAGTGCCATGAGAAACTGCCTGTGACCTGACACTCCTGGGTGTGATGACACAGGCTGGGATGTTGCTGTGCACACACACGTGCTGGCCTGGGAGGGACAGCAAGCTCCAGGCAGCTGCGAGGTGCTTGCTGATGGGTAGGGCTGCTGCTGTGACTGAGATGTCTGTGTCCTGTGCCATCAGTGGGATCAGTTGCTGGAGAACTGAACATGTGCTCTCTATTTTTCTCTTTTTTCCTGAAGTCACTTGATGTGCATGTTAAGATGTGACCACCTGAGGCACCTGCTCTGCCTGTTTTGCCCATAATGGTGCTTGCTGGCCCAGCCTTACACTCACTGAAGTCCTCCAGCTGGTGCTGAGAAGTGACCTGCTGTCCTCTTGCCTCACCTCCTCTTTCTGCAGCACTCTTACTGGCAGAGGTAGCAAACAGGACAAGGAAGACTTATCTGGATGCTAAATAAGCACTTAAGACACTGATCAAATGTGACACAGGGATCACATCTCACCTTTGCTTGAGAAGGCAGGGAAGTGCTCCAGCCTTCAATTACCACTGGGCAGCAGAGGCACAGAAAATTTCCTGGTCACACCATGAAGAAATTCAATGGCAGCAACGGACTCCAGCTTTCCTGGAGCCCAGCTCTGCCTGTAAAACAGAAGCCTGACCCTTCAAACAGGCTGCTTTTTCCTCTCCTGCCTGGTTGTCACTGTGTCTCATTGTGTCATGCTTAGCATTAACATCTACATGTGCTGTGGACAGGTCAGGTGTTTCTGGGGTGCTCTGTGGGGAACAAGCCTCACTTCAGGGCTTTTATGCAAATTCATATCAGCAATGATCCAAAAATAGGAATCCTTAATCATGAGTAATTTCGAAATGAATCAAGCACATTCTTTTCCAAGGAATGGTTCTCTTAGTAATGATAAGGACTTTCTAACATCCCTACAATATGTTTTTAAAAGGCATTAATCTCTCCTTTTAATAAATTCCCTTTGGAAATATTGTGTGTAATTTGAAAACCTTAGGAAAAAAGGAGAGTCTGGTCGAAAGCAGTCACTGCTGCGCAGCCTTAATCACATCAAGATGGTTTTTGTCTGCAGATTTCACTGGTGCGTGTGGATGTGTGGCTCAGACCTTTCCTTAGGCGTGCACTGACTTGATAAGCTGTAATGACCACGTCAGTGATCCATGGATGATGGGTCACCAGGAGATGGGGCATTTTGAAACTGCACCTCTCCATCCACTCTGCTGTGCCTTTGGGGGATTTCTGGGGCAGCCACAGGAGCCGGCCAGGAAGCAGTGATTCTGTACCCACCACAGAGCACCCTGGAAACACCTTGGACAGTGACTTTCAGCACACCCCTGGCCTTTGAACTACTCTGAAAGACAACTCTAAACTGCAGGAATTGGTGCAAAATCAGAAAGTCAGGGGAGGTAGTACTGGTACTGGTACTGGTAGTACCACATTGCCTTACAGTGGTATTTCTTTGCTAACTGGGGATAAGGCTGCTGTGGGCCTACTGAATAAGCCTAGAAGCAAATTGAGGAGCATAGTCTGTCCGAGAGGCACTGTGTGGAGTCAGTGGAGGGATCCAGGAAATATCTGGCTGGAGATGTTTGCCTCGAAGTGCTTGGACTCTGAGAGGGAACATAACTAAGCTAGACCAGAGAGACCTGGGCAGTCACATGTGTGGCACATGTGCACGTGCCCTCACTGTCAGCAATGTAAAACTTTCAGCTAACATTGATCTTTCCTTTTTTATCTCCTAGTCTCTCATTCTGCCAATCTAGAGGAAAAAAGGATAAATTGTTTCCTTAGAGTGCTGACATTGTGAATGCTCAGTTCTATTTCAGGGAGGCACAGTTACACTCAGGAGTTTCTGGCACTTTGATTCATATTTCTCCCATAGGATGCCCTGACCACCTGTGCAGTAGTTATTTTACCAACTTATTTTTGGTAAGTCAGAGGTAGTAAGGTGTGGAATTACGAACAGAAAACCTTTATTCCTTTCAGGAATGTGTTTCACCAGGAATTGAGAGCTTGTTCCAACATGCAGTGCTCAAGACCCTGGGCCAAGGATGCAAAACTTCCTGCTCCTGCAGCATGGTTGCACTAAACATCCAGTGTGAGCAGCTGATTGTGGCTTTTCCTTCGGTTTCCAAGGTTGTCCCACAGACAGAAGCAAGATCCCTACATGGCAATGCAGCATTAGGGTTGAACTCTTGCTCTGTGATAATGTACAGTTCTCTCTTGCATTTACAAATATGTCAGCAGGGGTGACTTGGCCTCCTATTGCAGACCCATCCCTGTGAGTTAGAGCTTCCCTTCGTGCCTCTACTGAAGGTCAAGCAAGTTTCATGGCAATGTGAAGAGAAAGCTCCTTGTCTGAAAAGCTGATGGTGCAGATAGACACCACTCCAAAGCGAGGGGTGTGAGGTTTTTGTTCACTTTTTATCGCCCAAGTGAACATCCAAACCCAGAGCTGAATTTGGAAATTTACTGCTCTTTTAGCCTGTCCAGTGTTGGTTGGATGTGGTCTCAGTGCTTGGATCACTGCAACTGGAAGTTTTTTAATAAATAAGCTATAGGAAGGCTTACATAGCTTCAGTTTTTAACATATAGCTTTAGCTTTTTTGAGCTTTAGCTTTTAATATATAGCTTTAGCTTTCTTAGAGCTTTGGCTTTTAGCTAAAGCTAGCTTAAAAAATGCATATGCCTCTGTTTAAAGGTGAGGAAAAGGTAAGTAGGTTATGGTGAAGTCTTGTGGTGTGATTGATTTGTTTTTATAAACATGTTTGTTTACTTCTCCTCCTAAAAGTGTGGGTGCTACAACAGAGGAACCATGCTGTATCTTGTAGCAGAAAAAGGGATGGAGGCAGGCAAGCAGAAATATGTGGTGGAGGCATGGAAATCTTCTAAACTGGATTTATCTCTGGAGATGTGACATGAAACTGCCCCCTTCAACATCAGTGTTACCAGGATGGTCATCCTCCTTCCCCATATTCCCTGGGACAACCCAACTGATGTTGCAGTGGTTTGCTGCAGCTAAACAGCAGCTGCTCCTTGGCTTTCCATGTGCTGCTTCATGCTGCACAGGGCGTGTAGATCATTCCTGGGCAGTGCCATGTTCTTCCCTCTGTCCTCTTGTGGTTCTGTTCCCCTTGCAGGGTGTTGCTCTCCCTGGGATTCATGCGGGTTCTTTGCCTGGGTCTGCTCCCTACCTGTTCTCTCCCTGCCTATGATGAAGAGAACCTTTAGCTAGCAGAGTTAGTGGGGTAATCTGGCTGAAAATTATCCTTTGATAATCCTGATTTGGTTGTCATGCGAGATCCAAGGTGGTCCTACAGAATGCAAAAGTGGTGCTGCTTGTGGGAGCTGTGGGTAAAGTATTGCGTGGGGCTTAGAGTTGCAGAAGGCAAATGTCTGCTCAGGAATTCTTCCTATCCCATCATCTAAATTTCATTCTGTACATGCTTTCTTACAGAGAAACTGTTCTGCAAACACTATAGAGAACTGTAAGGTATTAAAATTGGGTTTAGGTTAGCATCCTCCCACCTGGAAATCCAGGTGCTTTGCTTATCCTGACTTGAGCTCTCCCGAGCTTGGAGACAACCATAATGCTTCTGTGAACATCCTTAAATAGCTGTTCTGCATGTATAAATGCTGCTTCTGATTTCCAGAGCAAGTGATATGTATTGCTGTGCATAGCTCTCTCTTTCCTGGCTATTAATTACCTTATTCTTCTGCTGGAGAGCATGGCAGCAAGAGTGGCAGGGTTTGTGTTACGTACTTCTGTCTGGCCAAATTCTCCTTTTCCATTTAGTAGAAGGTGAAAGTGGGCAAGAGAGAAGAAATGCTGTGTGGGAGACAGAAAAAAGGAAGGAGACAGTGTGTGGAAGGTTTAAAAAACCACAGTCAGTGGTAGTCATTGGAGGTGTCCAGATAAGGCGGTGGTGGGGAACATCACGATGTATCTGTCTTCTTATAATCCTCAGTGTTACCTTAACAACTCTCCAGCTCATCACAGGGAAATCATTTCCCCAGTGTGGAGCAGAGCAATTATATTTAAGGCCAGCTAAAATCTAAGCTGTTTTCAGCTGGGCTGGGGTGGTGTAACTGCGTGACCTCAGCAGAGCTCGGAGGATTCAGTGCTGCCGAAGTCCTGGTTTGTGGTTCTATTGCCATAAAATGCCCCACAGGTCAGTTCTGGGTGGTGAATACAGGGTGCTGCACCCAAGAGACATTTTAACGGAACCATGGATAACACAAAACCCGCCCACCCTGGCAGGGTGCTGGGATTAAGCCATCAGATGCTTATAAACAGTGTGGCTGGCCCTGGTTGTAGCTTTCCTCTTAATCCACACAGCACAATTCCTCCCAGGGACTTCCTGAGCCTTGGGGTCAATGCTGCTTCTGAGGAAGAAAAGCTGCCAATTAAGGGGCTGGTTGCCTGATGTCCTTCCCTGGTTTATGTATTGGCAGGCTAATCACATGGTTGTCATTTTGGGGGAGAAAAAGGTGGAAAAGACAAATGGGGAAAGGCTGACTCGATTTTGCCCTCAGCCTGGGGAGGTGCATAGTTGGAGTGTGGAGTTTACTGGGAAATGGAGGCCTAACCCAGTGGCCTTTGAAATCAATAGGAACCCTCCAACTGGCTTCAATATCTCTTTGCTCTAAGCAAACAGAAGATCATGGAAATAGGAAGACAAAATGATAATAAAGCTGCAGAATGCACATTTATGCTGGGCTCTGTGGAGAAGCAATTACCTGTCTAGGCTTGTGGAGAGACAGAACAGTGATGTTTCTCTTAAGGGAAATGACTTAAACAAACAGACAAACAAACCAACCCAAATAATGCATTCAGGGGAATTGCGTGGAGGAGTCTGCAAAGGATGAGGATTAAAGGCTTGGTTCTGCCTCTTGCAGTCCTACCCAAACCTGAATTTAAAAACAATGTAAAATAGTACAAAGGAGCAGAGGAGGCAGCTCCAGTTCTACAAGGAGATAGTAGATTCATTAGCCAAAATGTAAGGGAGAATAAATAAAAAACAACTACAAACTTACTAGTGTGGAGTCAAAGAACTGGGATCTGTTAGAGCTGTACAGGAGGGAGCAAACGCAAGTTGGCAGTAAATTGAAAACAAACAGGTTGTCTTGGGAGTCTTCAATCTACCGGGTTCTCTGTGAATCTATCTTATACCTTGTGCATTCTACAGCTACAGTAGAAAATCAGAATAGTCCCTGATGTACAGGGAGGGTGCTGCTTTGCATATGGATTCCTGAACAATGCCTGGTTACTATGGTGATAGGCACTATAGAAAGTGTTCATATGGAATCCTTGACAATTTCTAATCCAGTGGGGAAAGTGATGGTCTGAGAGGGTGTCTCTGCCAGATGGAGAGCCTCCAGAGAACACCCCTACAGGGACTAATGGGTCTTCACTGGAAATCTTTGATTCATATGTTGAATTAATATATTTTGAGAGTAATAAAATGAGCTCTACACACCCAACCTCTGCAGCTTGGCTGGCTAGACTTAGACTCAGAAACTTATGAACACCTGAGTAAATACACTGGATTTAGCATTTAGTGAGGCCTGTAAAGTATTTGAACTCGTATCTGCTTTTAAGCAGCTAATTCTATATGCAGGTGATATTAAGACTCTTGAACAGCCAATGAACTGGGGTGAGACTCGTGAAATCAGTCTTGGAGGTTTGAAGGGACCTTGGGAGATCACCTCGTACCCAGCTCAAGCAGGGCCAGCTAAACAGTGGTTCCTGAGTGCCACACCCAGACGGAGGTTAAATATCTCCAAGGAAGGAGAGTTGCTGAGCAATTTGCTCCAGGGATGACCATTCTCATAGTAGATAAGTTATTCATGTTCAAATGGCATTTCCTGTATGCCACTTTGTGCCCATTGCCCTCTGAGTGAGCACCACTGAGAAGAGTCTGTCTTTGTCTTCTTTACATTCTCCTGTCACATATTGATACACATAGATAAGATTCCCCCTGACCCTTCTCTTCTTGAAAGCTGAACAGTCCCAGCTCTCCCAGCCTCTTCTTCTGTGACAGATACTTCCATCCTTTATGGCCCTTTGCTGGACTCACCCCAGTATTTCCATGTCTCTCTTGTACTGTGGAGCCCAGCCCTGGAGAGCTTGGCCACAGGCACTGTCCTTTGGACACCATCCACATTGTCCAACAGAAAATGATCAAACGAGGCAAGATCTGGACCTGTGTGTCCCAGCTCCCTGCTCTGACAGCCAGACCATGCTTTCTAGCCAGGCTCAGAGATGGTTCCCTTCCCTGGCTTCTCTTCCTTGCTGCAGTGAAAGCCTGGTTGGAATGATTATCTCAAATGGAGAAGTTGATGAGTCACTGTCTTGTAGAGCAGTGCAATTTTGTGTGGAGCGCTGTGCTGATCTGCCCACCCATCTCGGGTGAAGGTTTATTTATGGTGCTCTCCGAAGTGATACTGTAATATCCTTCCTAGCCCACATTCCCGCTGGTGCCTGCTCACTACAAGATTTCTTTTTTTTTTTTTTCCTTCCCACAATGCGTTAAATAAGATTATAGTGTATTGAGGTTGAAGGGAGCAGGATATTATTAGGATTTTTATCATCAAATTACTACTTTAAGCAATTTGGAAGTCTCTGATCAGTCATGTAGAGCACAGTGTACTGGACCTGGCCTTGACATCCTCTCTCAGCACCAAGGCAAGATTCAGTGATCACCCAGAGGTTACCCAGGGTAAAGGTGGAAAACATATTGGTGTGAACAGCTGCTCCTGGTGCTGGCTGCTTCACTCTCAGGGAGGGTTCAGGGACATCGCATTTGTCTCAGTGAAGCATTTCCCCTGCTTGGTAAGTTGTGCTTCACTAATGTACTCATCTGCCAGGAGGCTTTTTCCAGTTTATGCCCATTCCAAAAAAGGAAAGCACATCTTCCCACTCCTCCCCACCTCCTTGCTCTGCCCAGAGAGAGCTCCAGGGGCTGGAGGAGGCATCTGATGCCTGCAGGGAAATGTGAGTGCTTTGCCATAATCTTCTTTGATGCAGTGTGAGATAAGTGATCTGCTGAAGGGGTCTATGAAAGGTAGAGCTGCTCATCCACCACTTTCTCCTCATCTGTTGCAGGCATGGAAGTGGTCAAGTCATATTTAATTTTAGTATGAAATTAGACTGTGTTTAGAGGCAAATTCAGTGGGTTGCCTGGCAGGGAATCTGGATTGCTCTCAGCACTGATAAGTTTAAGTTGCTAAGTGCAAGTGATAAAATAGTACCTTCTCTGTTTCAGAAGAAGTTAAATATCTCTATTTCTGATCATTTATCAGTTTCGTTCTATACTTCTCTTATAATAAAATAATCATATTTGATAAAATCAAAGGTGATAAAAATGCAACAATGAGTTTTAGATTCCCAGATGCTGATATGTTTGTGTTCTGAAAGCTGCTCTGAGGTGGCCAAAAAAAGAGGCTGTTTCTTTCCCCTGGTCAAAGCCAAGCACAGCTCTTCTTGTGCACTGCCCAGAGCAGCGCTTAGAGCATCTGCTTCTGGTTTTCACTTTGGTGACATTCCTGGAAGTGTACAAGGCCAGGCTGGATGGGGCTCTGAGCAACCTGGTTTAGAGAAGGCGTCTCTGCCCTTGGCAGATGTCTTGGAACTATATCATCTTTAAGGACCCTTCCAACCCCAAACCATTCTATAGTTCTGCAGTGGGCTGGTGAATGCATGGTGGTGATGCTCCTTTCCTCTGCTGACATACTAAATTTTGACTTTTTATTTTGACTCATACCACCCTTCAACCAGTTTAGAGAGGCTATTCAATCTTACACTCAAAAATTAACTCCGAGGGCAGCAGTGAAGTAGTTAACAAGAAGGGCAGGGGAGCACAGTGATGGAGATAAAAGGGAGATGAGACAGGATTATCCAGGACAAGTTTTCGTTTGCTGCAGGGGGATGAGTCAGTGGTGACAGTGGCTAATGTAGATTTCGAGATGTGAGGGATTTTTTCCAAGCGAGATTTTCAATGGAAAATATGGTTTAAACGTGGACTAATGTGAAATGATACAACAGGGACAGTAAAGTGCATATGTTAAATTGGGCATCTCTGCAGCAGCCACCCGGCGAAAGGACTGATGGGTTATTTATTGCAGATTATATGACAGGGAAAGAAATCTGGCTCATCAGAGGTCAGGGAAATTAAATGTTGTCCTCTTGTCATGGTAGGTGCTGAAATCGATCTGTTACCTCCTGTTACATCTTTTGATGAGCATGCAGAACAGCCTGTTGCTTGGTGGATGAGGTCAGATTTTAGGGTTGTAGCTGACTAATTTCTAGGCCAGCAATAACATTCCTGGTTATGAATCTATCATAAAATCAGAGAATGATTTGAGTTGGAAAGGACCTTAAAGATCATCCAGTTCCAACCCCCTGCTATGGGCAGGGACACCCTCCACTAGACCAGGTTTCTCAGAGCCCTATCCAACTTGGCCCTTGAACACTTCAGGGCATGGGGCATCCACAACTCAATTGCAGAACATAAAATGCTTTCTCCATAGATAAAGGAAAACAGCTTACCAGATAGAATATTGATTAGCCATTATGGAAGTGTTTTTATATAAAGAGAGCTTCTTAGTACTATCAGATAATGCTGCTACTAGAAACATGATAATGAAGCAGACCTGCCTTTTTTTTCCTGTTTTGTGCAAAATTTTGACTTCCATAGATTTCAGGAGAGGTCACCCAGTTTACAGCCCAGTGGGGCTTGACCCTGTTTACATGTCACTTAATTCTGTGCCAGTATGTGAATACTGTGTCTCTACTTCCCTGTGAACCTGTGACAGCACTTACCAAAGTCCAAAAACTTGTGATGGGAATGTGTTAGCCCAGGCAGGTTAAGTCCCGTGTTTAACATCCAGTCAGCAATACTGCTCCCCAAACCCTTCTTAGATCTTTAATGATGGAACTGTTCAAGGCCAGGCTGATGGGGAGTGGACCACCTTGGTCTACTGGAAGGTGTCTCTGCCCGTGGCAGGGGAGTTGGAACAAGTGGTCCTTCCAACCCAAATCATTCTGTGAATCTACGATAAAAGTTCACACACAGTCAGTCCTGATTTAGTTTGCCCAAGTTTTCAAAAAGTAGGAAAGTCTATTTCCTGCTCTGAAAACTTACTCATTTCTTGGCTCATCTGCCAACGTCTGTCAGTGTGTGCCAGTCACAGTTATGTGTTTTAATCCAAAGTATGCCATGCTCTAGCACCCTCCAAGCCCCCGGCCTCAAGGGCCTTGGCTTATGCCTGTGGCTTTTGGAGACCATTGCTAAACAAATGACTAAAAGTGACAGCAGGTATGCCATGGCCCTCCACAGCTGTTAATGCCAACATTTGGAATATTTCGGCAAGAGTGCTGAGCACTGAGGGTTCTGTCTTATGGCCACCCCTGATGTGGTAAGTGGCATAGATAGTGCTAACAAGTACCTAAGCAAGTAGAGCTGGAGAGAGGTGACTGCTGCTTTTCCTGTGTAGAGGCAGAGTAGAAATCCAAATCTACCTTATGGTAACATACAGCTAAGTTTTTGGAGGACTTCATGAGCAAGCTGATGGCTTTTCACTGGAGAGACATTTCTTCCATTATAAAGAACCTCATGGCTTGTACCTGACAACGAGGTTCATTGCACTGGGCTTAGAAAAATGTTGCTTGTATATCAGGAAAGATTAAGGGCCTGAATCTGTTCCCACTGAGACAGCTGTGAGGTTACCCAGCAGAGAGAACTCAGCATTACGAAATGATTCGGTAAATCTGAGTGAGATCAGCAGTCACTGAGAGCTGCCTAAGGAACACCACAGATGAGGAAAGCTGAGTGCAAGCTGGAGAGATGCTGTTGCTCTGTGCAAGGGACAGTCATCTGGAGTCAGGACATGGGCAAAAAGCAAGGCTAACCAGCTTAGTAGACAATTAGGCTACGGCTGAATGGAAGGAAATATTTGTGTGATTTAAATGCCAGCAGAATTGTCAGATCCTGACTCTTGACACAGGCTCTCAGGCTCCTTCATTCACTATCAATGCTCCCCCCTGCATGGCCTTATTCCTGCTTCAGAGCTGCTGAGGTACAGGGGTGGCTGTATGGGCAGCAAAATGTTTTATTGAAGACTTTGAGCTCATTGCAAAACCAGTCATGTCTTTGTTGAGAGAGGGATGCTGGTGACAAGGCTGGTTCCTACAGTATCTATAGCTATTTATGCAGATATATGTATAAATATGTATTTATATAGCTATGTATGTATGTATGTATGTATATGTAGCTGTAAGGTTGTCATCTTTGTCTCTGCTTACCACAGACTTGGAACTGCTTTTTGGAGGTGGTAGAGGAGGCAGGAACAGGAATGTAGCTGTAGCCTCATCTTCTTCACCCTGATCTCTCCCGAAGTCTTTGGCTGGCCATGGAGAGGACATGGGGGGAGCTGCACCAGGGTTTCCATCAGGCTAAATTAAAAGCTGAGACTGCCTGCTTCGTAAAAGAAAACTGTTGTAAACAAGGGCTTGGTGATCTTTTGGGTAGAGGAATCAGTCCATTGTGGTCATCTAGCAGAATGGTGGTCCTTTTGAAATCCCCTGGGATGTGACACACTCCTATTGGGAAAATAGATCAATCATCTACTCAAAAGGCAGTATTTGCCTCAAGGTTTTATGCCAAAGTATCTTAGTCAGTGTTCTGCTGTGGGGAGATTCAGGGTTTCCCAATGCAAGCCCAGTGGCCAGCAGAGCTCAGGGGCACAGGGGCTAGCACCGGTCTTTGGAAGTGGCCAGCTTTCCTGCAGCACCTTGGAGGGGCTGAAACTTTTTGGACAATGACCTCAGGAAGCTAAAAGTCACTTGTGCTTGTCTTGTGCACATGGAAAGCTCTCTAGGAGCACACAGCTTGCTGTGAAAAGGGGAAGGGAAAGGGAGGGACAGATGGAAAAGAAAGAGGAAGGAGGGAGAAAAAGGATAGGGCAAATGCAGGCCAGACTTGGAATCAGTGGTGGTCAAACCTGCTAGCCAGAACATGCCAGCAGGAAGCAGAGCTCATGATCAGCCATCAAAACATCCTTGGTATCCTTTGCCAGACATTTCTCCCTGGAAAGACAAATAAAATAGGAAACTGACTGATTTAATGTCATCCCAGGAGCCTTCAGCACAGCGTCATCAGCATGGCATGACATAGGCTGACCTTCCCTACCCTGAGTCAGACTTTATCCTCGCTTGGTTTGGAGCCCCTCTCTGAGATAGGCCAGAGAAGATCAGACTGCCAGGAGCCAGAGAGTGAAGGGCTCGACAGGCTGTGACGGCCGTGTCCTGCATGGCCAGGAGCAACAAGGAGTGTGACACAGCCCTCCAGCTGAAACACAAGAAAATGCAAGAGCACTGTCCCTAATTTGTCAGTCAGGAACAGCTCTGGTGATGTGAGGAATGGGAGGTGACACCCTGTGGCACAGCCACTCTCAGGGGCTCAGCCCTGATCTGCATCAGTGGATGGTTTTTGGTGCACTTGCCCACAGATGTACCTGAAAAGATCTCCTAAATATGCTGAATTATCTGTTTGCCTATAACAGCCAGTGAAATAGTAATTTTGGCAAAGGACAGGTTTTCAGGAAATCAATTACCTAAAATTCAACCTCCAGCTGGGTAGAGTCCTGCAGATTCCAGTATAGTGTTTATGGTACCTAATGTATTTCTTGTGCTGGGGATTGCTCTCTCCTCCTTTTAATTATGATCACTTTCAACAAATGCAGCAAGAAACAGTCAGTTCCTTTAAAACCCAGACAGTCAGCTCTTCCCCATGCACCTTTTAAATATGGGCAATGAGGCTGCTCATCTCCACCTTGTTACATCCAGAGATCATAAAATGAGACTTGTGCTTAAGTGGATTATGTAGTTTTGCTCAGTGGCTTCATGTGGAGAGCAGAGACTGTAAGCCAGGATTTCTGGTTCCCTGCACTGCCTGTTGGCAATGGCTGGGCTCTTCCACAGTGTGTGGCATGGCCACCTGTTTCATTATTTGGTAGAAAATTGGGGCTTCCTTTGAATGCACCTTCCTAGGGGACTGTCCTGGATCCCTCCCACAGAGCTGGATTATTTCCTGTTTATTCCTTTCCTGCTTTCATTATGTGTTCCAGTCTTTAATTCTGCAGAATGGAACTGGAAAGATGATACATAGATGAACTTAGAGGTTCCAGCTTGTGTGTGAATCCCCCTGGACTCTTGGCACGACCTCCAGCTATGCTGTAGGTGCTGGGAGAGGAGTGGATGGCTTCAGATCAGGATATAAAATGTGCATCCGTCCCTGCAGGCACAAGCAGAGTAGGGAGAAGAAATCACCAGTACAGGCACTGGGAAGAAAAAGGGATGAGACTGAAGGTGTTGTACCCTATTAAGAACAGGAATTCCTCACTTATCGCTCTAGTAAGGGCAGATATTTGGATCTTCTTTCGTCATTACCATAAAAAAAACCCTGGATTACCAGGAAATGCACAAAAAACCAGTGGGAAGGCACTGTAAAATACTAGTGGAGGGTTAAATCTGGAGAGCTTGTCCAAGGGATGAGTAAAAGGGCTTGTGCTATCTATCTACAAAAAGGTATTGGGTGTAAAAAACCAAAGAAAGGGGGGAATGATTTGGCTTAGCAGTAATGGGTTTGGGGGGGGGCCGGGGAATTATGGAAGGTTTCAAACAAAACCAGGCTGAGTACAGGAGAAATTTGCAGTCAGATGTGTTACTTTGGAGAATAAGCTCCAATGGAGATGTGTGGCACTTGGTTGGCAGTTTCTGAGTAGGTAAGTGCAGGTAAGTGCACAGAAGAGATAAGGGCAAATGGACACCTGGAGAAAGAAATCAGTATGAGCAAGTCTGGTGGGCTATGAATGCATGTGAAGATGTGTTGTGAGGACCCCTGGGTAGTTTTTCCATAAATAATATGGACTGAAGAGCTGGGAGAATCCAGTGGGATGGCTTTCCAAGCAGCTGTCGCAAGGAAGACTCTTATGAGAAAAGTCACATATCAGCAGGGTTCATCTGGACATTTGTATGTCTAGTGCTTGCTGTTCAGAGATCTCACAAGTATTTTAACTTACTGATGGACAGACACCACTCTTTTTAATTTATGGAGCCACTAAAGAGAAGACTTGGAAAGGCAAGGCTCTCTGTAGTCACTTAGTTGTTTAGTGACTGACTTGAAATAAATTATTCTTATCATTTAGGCTTTTCTCTGAAGTGTGCCATCTCTGAAGCTCATATATACATATACATTTTTTATCTTTTTCCTTTTTATCCTTTTCCAATCAGTAATGGAACCTGCTGTACCCAAAGTGTTGCTGGGAAGCTGTCTCATGGTTGGGGATCTCTGTCTCCATCTGAGTCACAAGAGAGATTGTACCTGTCAAATTTACTTCACAACTTTGGAGATTCTTTTAAACACTTTTTCAAAAATATTTTATGTTGTAATGGTTCTTCAGACCCAAATGGAGAAATGTCTGAGGTCTCTTCAGCAATCACTTTGGCAACTTCAACCAAAGAGCAGCTTTCTTGGCTTCTTATGATGCCTGTTGTTACGCTCAGTATGAAGGAGCTGCTGTATTCTAAATTTACAGGAAGCCACAAGTTCATGTGCTCATTCATTTATTTTTCATTCATGCACTGAGCAGGAGTCAGCCTACAGCTGTTGCACCAGAATTCAGGGAGCGAGAGAACAGCAGCAAAGCAGGGATTACAAATAAGTCCCTTGTGAACAAGAAGCAAAATTTCCAGGTGAACTACTCAGAGACAGAAATATCTGTAATTGTTAAAAAAAGTAGTCCCTAACTAAGAAGTTGGTTTAGTGAAGAGTCAGCCTGGAGCTCCAGAGAAATTTCCTGAGCAAAAAACCCATTTTAAATCTGCAAATCTTGGAATAGATGTGGATTTGTCCTGAGATGGATAGGTCCAGTGGTGACAAGAGACATTACATTTTTTTTTTCTTTCCTTGCTCATTTGATATGCCTGTTTATTCTTAGCTACAGTCATTTTCCCAATCTCTTTAACGCCCCAGGATCCACTTCTGCTCATTCTTCATTCTGTATTTATTTAATATGTGCAAGAAGAAGTTGGTTGATGAAACATACTACTGAACTGAATGAGGCCATCAGAGGAGAAAATGGGTTTATTTTTCTCCTTAATGACAATTCAGATAAGTAGGCAATGACTCTTGGAGGATTTTGCATTGAGATCATGGAATTACAGGCAGTTCTCCTTCTATAGTTGCACTCAAAGCCTCATCTTTGATCCTAAACATGGAATTGCAGAGTGATTGAGGTTGAAAGGAACCACCAGTGGTATCACCAACCTTCCTGCTCAAGCGGGGTCTTCTTGGAGCACTTTGCACAGTGAGGGACACTCGTGTGTGAAGTTCACGAGCTTTGTCCTCTTGGTACTGATGGTGTTGTTCAGTGGAGATGTCCTCTTGGTACTGATGGTGTTGTTCAGCACTGGAGACTTGGAACAAAGCATGGACTTGATGTTCAAAGATCTCATGTTGATTCCCAGACACACGAATGTCAATAGAAAAGTACCTTTCAAGCACCACACCTAAGCCTGAACTAAATCACAGAGCCAAGCTTTTCCTTTCCATCTGGGTGGAGCTGATTGATGACAGCAAAGGAGGCCGTATCTCTCTTCCCTAAGGCCCATGTTTGAGCACAATAGTCTCCAAATTAGTAGCTGGAGAGACAGGGCCCCAAGTCCATGGGATACAGAGGTGCTCGTGTGATGCTGGTGTGAAGACAGGCTTTGGCAGACGTTCAGCTGCAGTCTCCATGAGCCACCTGCTGGAGAGGGGAGGGTTGGTGGTTGGTGTGGCCACCAGAGCAGGGCTTAACCAGCTACTCAAGGCAAAGAAAAGCTACGTAGCGTTAAGACTCTCACACCTGGCCATTGAAGAGGATATGTAACACAGATCTGTATGCCTCTAGATCTGTATATGGCTGTATCCGACATCCTTTACTGGTCAACTTAACCTACAGACTTTGCAGGAGCAAATATCTTAGTCATGCAAGGAGCAAGGTCTCCTTCCTGTCTGAGATGGGATTTTTTTCCTAATTTGGTTAATGCCAATTGCCCATGCTTCCTGATAAGCTGAATAACTGCAGTTGGGATCATCTTCATGGAAATTTCCATGTGCCCCTTGCAGAGAAGCCAATAACCAGCTGTCAGGCAATGAACCTCAGCCCAAACACCCGACCAGGATGGCTGCTCAGTGGGTGTGGAGGGAATGATGACTCCACATCTGACTCCTGCCTCTGTGTGGTGACAGGGTTGCAGGGTTGCATGAGCGCTGGGGCTGCTGTGGAGTGGCTGCCCCATCTATGAAAGAAGCTTCCAAGAGGACAAATGGGAGCTGCTGCTGTCTGATTGCCCATAAATTCAGTCCAGTTAGGGATAGAGAGGATGTCTGCTTCCTTTGGTCCGCATCCCTTTCAGTGCAGAGGTGGAATGAAATGTGGTGATCAGTTCTGGGATATTGCAGCTCTTTTTTTTTTTTTTTTTTTTTTTTTTTTTTTTTTTTTTTTTTTTTTTTGTGGCCAGCAGTCTCTAAAGGTGGTCTTTCCTCCTTCAGCCCCTACAGAGCCCCCAGGCACAAAAGCAAGGTGAGCTTTGCTTTTGTTATTGGCTTCTCAGCAATACAATGTTTTAGAGCTTTGCTCTTTCATTAATTGTTACATGGGCTGGTGACATGGGCTGGTGTCTCCTCTTTCCTTGCTGCTGCTCAAGGAGTGGTAGAGGTGGTGGACTTGTAGTATTTAGAGCAGAGGTTTACAGTTATTTAATCTGTAGCTTGAGAGAAGTAATATATGTCATTCAGGAGTATAGAGAGTTGTTTTGTTATTATTTTACTAAAAGGGCATTTTTTGGTAAAAGGGATCCTTAGCCAATAATCAAGTAAGAAGCAGCACATCATTAGAAAAACAATAAAGGATCAGACTAATGACTCTTAGGGCCTCATTTGCTCTCCAGTTAATTAAACAGACAACACAGATGCTACTGCTGTTAATAATATCATTCAATTACTGTGCTGCTAAGTATTATGGTCCCTAGGAAACCATTACCCAGTGCTGATTGAGAAGAGGAACTGTGAAGGGCTACTTAGGGGACAATAAACCATGTCTCTGTTGAAAAGGGGGCTGGAAGCAGAGTTTTCTGGAGACACGAGGTGCTCGAGTACAAGTAGGTGCAAGGTTGTTCGAGGTGATGGAGGAGAGGAAGAGGAATCTGAAAAGTTACATTCCTACCCCAGGTGTGCTGATGAAACTTGGAGCAGCCAGCTGGGGGTCACTGGAAGGCATTTTATGAAGAAATGGCTGGGGAGGAAAGCTCTTTTTTGCAGAAAGAAGAGAGTGTGTGCTTGTAGCAGCCAGGAGATGGATGGGAAATAAAAGGGAATTGGAAATGGAAATGAATGTATCTCAACACCCCAGAGTGTACTAAGCATCTCTCCAAGGGGAACAGGGAATGTCATAAAAGCTTCATTGAGCAGTGCAGGTAATAGATTCCTTCTCTGATATTTCCACTCTCCTACTTTAAGAGTGAGTGAAAAATCCAAGGCTGGAAGGAGAAGACCTCATCTCAGCTGCTGGGACTTTATTGAGCTCAGCTTTCACATCCAGGCACTGCAGTGACAGGGACTATTAAACTGAAGGAGCACAGTCCAGCATGGTCCCAGGTGGCTCCTGTTCATGGCACACACCTGCTTCCCTCAGCATTCCGGGAGGGTGATGCACAAAGCTGTGAGAGGGTGGAGGATGGGTGTTGAAAAAACCCTGGGCCTTCCTCAGAGTCCTGATGTCTCTTTGCACCATTTCCCCTGTGCCAGTCCATTGTGTAGCCTTCATTTTCCCCACGAGGGCTAGAGGATGCTCATTTGTTTTCTTTTGTCTTCTTTCTTTTTTTTGTCCCCCTATTTTTTTTTCTTCTGTGTTTGCTCATGCAAAAGGAGCTTTTGTAGTATTCATATATACTGGGGTAGCAGCTGGAGACCCTGACTAAGGATGTAGGGAATCTTGTATGCTGTGATGCTCAAACTGACCATTATCAGTCTGGGATTAATGGTCTGTGTGCTCAGTACACTCAGCTGTGCTCTGATCCCCGGGAAGTGCCTTGGGTCACGGCCATAATCGTTTAAGTAATATGAAGATACGTGTTGGAAAATGCGTGGCAGTAGCTCTGTGTAAGGAAACCTCTCCTGCATGTCTGCACTGATATTTTGAGCGCAAGGAGGAGTTTGGGTCTGTGTCAGGCCTCTTTGTGTGCTCTCAGGGTGAGAGGGTGGCTATGGGTGTTTGGGGGGCTCCATCTGTAAGGAGGTGTGGCAGTGATGGGGCTGCACTGCCCCGTGGTGACGCCGAGCTGCATTCATTATACCTGGGTTTGCAGAGGGATCCTTTAGTGAATTCTGCTGGAGCGCTGTGCCAAGATCAGAGCTTCAATTTGCAAATTAAATGCTAAAAAAAAATATGTATATTTGTGTGTGGATTCCCCCATGATACAAAATGATTCAACCCCAAACCAGTAAGAAGGGAGTCATACTTGATTCTGAAAGATGCTCTGGGGAAGGTGGTTAATTTTCTTTAAAGATCAACTAAAAAAAAAAAAAAACAACAAAAACCTTATCTAATTTTTAACCAAATGTGCATTTATTCATTCAGGTTCTTTTTCGTCACTAGATTAATAGAACCATAGGGTCATTTAAGTTGGAAAACACCTCTCTGACCATCGAGTCCAACCATTAACCCAACACTGCCAGGTCCCAACGCTAAATCATGTCCCCAAGTGCCACATCTACATGTCTTTTAAATAGCTGCAGGGATGGTGACTCAGTCACTGCCCTGGGCAGTCTCTTCCAATGCCTGACCACCCTTTCAGTGAAGAAATGTTTCCTAATACCCAACCTAAACCTTCCCTGGCACAGCTTGAGACTATGTCCTCTTGTCCTATCACTTGTTAGCTGGAAGAAAAGACTGACCCCCACCTGGCTACAACCTACTTTCAGGGAGTTGTAGCGAGTCAGAAGGTCCTTCCTGAGCCTCCTTTTCTCCAGATGGAACAATCCCAGCTCCCTCAGCTGTTTCTCATCAGACTTGAGCTCCAGACCCTTCCCAGCTCTGTTCCCTTCTCTGGACATGCTCCAGCCCCTCAGTGTCTTTCCTGTTGTAAGGTACCCAAAACTGAACCAAGAATTTGAGGTGTGGCCTCCCCAGCGCCCAGCACAGAGGGACAATCACCACCCTGGTCCTGCTGCCCACACGATTGCTGACACAGAAGGCCAGGAGGCCACTGTCCTCCTTGCCCACCTGGGCACACCCTGGCTCACGTTCGGCCACTGTCGGCCAGCACCCCCAGGGCCTTTCCCGCTGGGCAGCTTTCCAGCCACTGTGGCCCAGCCTGGAGCACTGCAGGGCCTTCTTGTAATTGAAGTGAAGGACCTGGCACTTGGCCCTGTTGACCCTTGTCATGGCTCAACCCCATCTGGGAACTAAGTACCACACAGCTGCTCAGTACCCCCTGCTCCTGCCACCCCAGTGGGGAGGAGAGTTGAGGAACAAAGGTTCACTTGGCCCTGTTGACCCTTGTCATGGCTCAACCCCATCTGGGAACTAAGTACCACACAGCTGCTCAGTACCCCCTGCTCCTGCCACCCCAGTGGGGAGGAGAGTTGAGGAACAAAGGTTAACCTCATGGGTTGAGATAAGAACACTTTAGTAATTGAAACAAAATAAAACATAATAATAGCACTAATCATAAGAACAACTACAATAATAATAATAAAAATTGTAATGAAGTTGCAATTACTACAATTGTAATTGTAATGAAATGGAGAGGAAGAGAGAAATATCACTCAGTATAAATAAGTGATGCACAACAACACTGCTCACCACCCCCTGACTGATGCTCAGCCAGTGCCTGAGCAGCAACTGGTGCATCACAGCCAATCTCCTCCAATTAATAAACTGGGCATGATGTTCTATGGTGTGGAATACCTCTTTGGCCAATTCAGGTCGCCTGTCCTGGTCGTGCTCCCTCCCAGATTCTTGTGCACGTGCTCCCTGGCAGAGCATGACACACTGAAAAGTCCTTGACTCAGGACAAATGCTGTTTAGCAACAACTGAAACATCAGCGTGTTATCAACATTATTCTCATACTAAATCCAAAACACAGCACTGCCCTAGGTATTAGAAAGAAAATGAACTCTATCCCAGCTGAAACAAGGACAGAACCTCATTCTGTTGGCCTCGACCCATCGATCCAGCCTGTCCAGATCCTTCTGCAGATCCTTTCTACCCTCCAGCACATCAACACTCCTCCTCAGTGGGGTTTCATCTGCACATTTACTGAGGGTACACTCGACCTCCTTGTCCATATCATTGATAAAGATATTAAACAGGACTGGCCCCAGTTCTGAGCCTCAAGGAACTCCACTAGTGACCAGATGCCAACTGGAGGTCATTCAATTCACCACCACTCTCTGGGCCTGGCCATCCGGTCAGTTTTTTACCCAGAAAAGAGCATACCTGTCCACGCTGTGCTATCCTATGCCCAAATATATATATATTATCTCTTATATATAATTGATGTGATATGCTGTATATTAAATGTATATTGTATATCTGATGTACTATAATGTAATATTCCCCCAAAATTTCAAATGGCTTTAGTCCCACAGATACCTGCACTCCCCCCTCAAATTCAGAATACAGAGACTGTTCTGCTTCAAAGGACTTTCAGCATGACAAGGTAATTGGCATCTCTGCACTTCTGCCACAAGGAAGGTATAGAACTGGGAACAGAGCAGGATCTGAGACCTGGACATGCACCAGCTGTTGGCGTGTAACAGGGCCACAAAGACTGAGACTAACCCAAGTCTGGTGGTGTTGCCTGGGGATGGACCTGTTACTTTATCCTCAGAATGACACCATCCAGATGTTTGCAGCAGCTCCAGCTCACTGGCACTGTGTGGCACCTCTTTCTGGAGAGCAGGAAAGTGTCTTGGTGGCCAAGACTCTGCATGTTCCTTGGCCCAAAGCAGTGGCCAAGGTCAGTGCAGTGTAAGACTGAATCTCTCAGGATGTGTCCTAGCACTGGTCAAACTCAGGCAGAGACAAGTTTAAACAGGAGGAGACAGTGCAGTAGTTTCAAAGGAAATTTGAACTCATTCTGTGCTTAAAACATGGTAAAATGGGACTAATGGCAATCAGAGGAATTAAGTGCAAGAACAGCCCAGGCCCTTGCAATTGCCACTGCTGAGAAAGGAGATTTACTGTGAATGAAATCCTTCTCAGGGATACTTTGATGTAAGCAGCGCATCTCCTTGTTTCCACACAATTTGTCTCGTTGTGTCAGCAAGACAGAAACCCCCTGGAAAGGGCCTGGCAGCCCCTGAAAGACACCTTCTATATGGTCAGGCATGCTTCGTGACTGGGCAAACTTTCCCAGTGCTCCAACTTCACTTTTTTGGTGATATCAGCCACAGACCCCTCTTTTACTGCGCATGTATTCGTGTCTTGCTGTCTGGCTCATCTCATCCCTGGCATCCTGCTTCTGTCCCAGTAATGGAAATATTAATTAAAATCAGCCCCACTGTGACTAACTCCACATGTGCTTGCAGGGATGGGACCTCTCTCCTGCAAGGCTTTGGCACTTCTGCCAGTTGCTCAACCACTGTCCCTTGTCTGCAACCTGCTGAGATCTGAGATTCCTCATTTTCATGAGGGATTCCCTGTGGAGCATATTAATTAATCTCACTCAAGTACCATAAGAAACACACCTGCAAATATTTTTCTTTCTTTCTTTGTTTCTTCCTTTCTTCCTTCCTTTCCTCCTTTCTTCCTTTCTTCCTTTTTCTCTCTTTCTTCCTTTCTTCCTTTCTTTCCTTTCTCTCTCTTCCTCTCTTTCTTTCTTCTTTTCTCCCTTTTTTTCTCTCTTCTTTTCTTCCTTTCTTCCTTTCTTTCCTTTCTCTCTCTCTCTTCCTCTCTTTCTTTCTTCTTTTCTCCCTTTTTTTCCTCTCTTCTTTTCTTCCTTTCTTCCTTTCTTTCCTTTCTCTCTCTCTCTTCCTCTCTTTCTTTCTTCTTTTCTTCCTTTCTTCCCTTCTTTCGTTTCTCTTTCTCTCTTTCTTCCTTTCTTCCTTTCTTCCTTTCCTTTCTTTCTTTCATAGGGATATTTAGTTTATACATTTGAGGACATGGGGAGTTTTTCAGGACTTGTTCCCTGTTACTAGCATTAATTAAATTTCTGCTGGAAACAAAAGCAACATATTATTCTAATATATAGCTCATAGTCATCCTACCCTTGTTACCCAGCTGCTTTCTTTCCTTACACATCTAAAGAGCCCTCTTCTGTTGTTTTAATGTTTCTTGCACCATTCTCATATTATTCCTACATATAAAAACTTGGACGTGGATTTGTTGATTTATCCTTTTCCCACTCCTTGTAAATGCCCCTGACAATTCTTCCCTTGCAATAAGTATTACTGTAATCTTGCAATAAGTTGCAAGATGTATTGCAATGAGCATTATTGTACTCTATCCTTGGTATTTTTTGCGCATTTGTCATGGAGAAATCTCAAGCTCCTTTGTTACTGCATTCTTAATACCAAGTGACTTAATACCATTCTTAATACCAAGTGACCATTCTTAGTCTCCACATTCTTAATACCAAGTGACTCAGTTACTGATCCCTTTAACTCTTCACCCTTGTGCTTCAGAAATTAAGGACTTTGACACCTGTTTTTGCCTATCCTTCTTTTAGTTTCAACAATAGTAGTGAACATCTGATCAAACACTTTTCCATAGTGTCCTCACTGTTGATCTAAACCAAGTCTAAAATAATATTGGTTTTGCTTGTTCTGATGCCATTTCAGGGCAAAAAAAAATCTATTGCCTGTTACATCCAGGAAGGGCTGAGCTAAAGTATCACTCATAACAGTAATTCTCCACTTGCCACCTAGAAAAACGCAAAATGATACATATCCGAGAATTTATCTTTTTAATGGTTTCCAAGATATCTCATGTCATGTCTGGATCCAGTGGCAGAGATCTGCAATGACTTCCTAGAAAATGAATTATATTCAGATGGATCCTGTTATATGCATGGCCTCATCTTTTAAACCCATATGAGGTACCGTGTTATTCACCTGCTCCTCAGCTTTGTGGTTACTGCCTTTATTTCCCTCTCATATCACTTCCCTCAGCCCTGCATACTGACCATATCATGTTCTTGTTGTCACAAAAATACTGTTTCACATCTGATGATACCCAGAATTCTTGTTCTTCCAAGCATCCACATTGCATATCTGCCATTATCGGTGGGCAAGGTTCCCTCATCTTTTTATTTCCTTTTTACTTTTCCTTTTTTTCTATTTTTCTTCATGTCCTCCTTTCTCTTTTTCACCTCTTTGCTCTGCTCATTTAATCTCTTTTTTATACCCTTTACCATCTCATCTTATTTTGCTCTTACCCCACCCTCCTTTCCCTTTTTCCTCTCTCACTATGAAATAAATTCCATGTTTTTATAACTCCATTTGTGCTTCTCTCACTACTTTACGTTAGCCTGCAAAAGAGTAGCAGGGAATCATACTTTAAAGGCATTTAAGACGTGCCTAGTCTATAAAATATGGAGCACTCTTGAACACAGTGATTCTGTCTCTGCTCATGTCCTGGTGCCTCAGCAAGAGATGATGTCCATAGCCTGGGAAGTGGAGGATGGTGTCTAAGAGCTGAAAAATGATGAGGAATGGGGCACGAAAATGAAAGGTATTGAGGGTGGAAAGGGGTAATGAGCAAAGAAAATTAAGAAAGTTTGGGGGGAACCATGATGGCCAGGATGGGGTAAGAAGAGCCATTTGGGCACCCAAATGGTGCTGGAGATAGTGCCATGGCCAAGGCAGTCCTGTGTTGCATTCCAGGTGGGAGTCTGCCTGTTACAATCCGGTTTAAAGCCAGAAGAGCAAAGAAAACTAAGTCTCTGTGCATAAACCAGAGGGAACTTTGAGAAGGTTCAAAATATTCCCAAAAACAAGATTAAAACCAAGCGAGGTTAGATGTTGGTGCCAAAAAATTGATGTCTTTTATTTAATAGTAAAAGAGGCAAAGAGAAGGAAAGAGAAAAGAAAGAGAGAAAGACATAGAGAAAGAAGTGTGCGTGGGCGGGTGGGGGGTCAGGGAGAGGTGACGGGGTTAGGTGGGAGCATATCCCCCATCCCAGGGTCCCAACGACATCTCGTTGGTCCCTGTGTCTGGGAAAACACAACAAAGACGCTCTCACACCTGCTAGGTTCAGCAGAAAGGAGGGGAAAGAGCCACTTTATTTACATATGTTACATTCTTATAGAATTCTCAACTCCACAAGGGATTGGAGAACATATCACTTCCTTCTCAATCCCACTGGAGAAAAAGAATGCTCATCAAACTTCTCGTATCACAAAAGGAATGAAAAACAGAATAGACAGTTAAATAAACATTGGCTATTGTTTACATGAAACTGTGTGAGAGAGAATTCTGACTCCAAGGTTATACACAAAAGGCTTTAGCAAAAACAGAACTACACCTTCCCTCCATCTGGTCTTCTTGGTGGTGAGGGTCCCCTGCTGCCATGCCACGCCACGCTGCCACATGCAGCCACATTCCGAAAAGCAAAGAATCCCATGGATTAATGTACGTTTTGGGCAGGTGGGAACACCCACACACCCAAAGCCTCTCTCCCCACACCCTTTGATGTGAGGGTCTGTCTGAGCCTGGCAGCTGGTAGCCCTGGGGCTGTGGTCTCCACCTTGGAGGTGTTAAGCTCAGGCTTTGTGAATGTCCCCAGCCCTGAGTTGTTACTTTATTTTATCTTCATCAGCGAGTAGTGTAAGGCCTCAGGGCCCCATTCAGGGTACGGTGGTCTTCTCTGCAGCTTTTGTAACACAGTTTTAAAAGCCTTTCATGAAAATGTTTAAGTCATAAACTATAATATTTCAGTCTCTGACACTGCCTCTTCTCCCAGACAATCAGCAGTAGGACAAGGGGAAACAGCCTCAAGTTGCACCAGGAGATGTTCAAGTTGGATATTCGGAAAAATTTCTTCACTGAAATAGTGGTTAAAGCACTGGAACAGCCTGCCCAGGGAAGTGGTGGAGTCACCATTCCTGGAGTGTTCAAAAAATGAGCAGATATGTCACTTTGTGATATGGTTTACAGGGCATGGTGATATTTAGTTGAAGGTTGGGCTTGATCTTTTCCAAGATCAATGATTCTATGATTCTGCATGCAAGGCAAGGGAAGGAAAGGGGGCAGAAAGTGAGGAGGAGACAGTGCATGAAGATAAAGGAATAGGAAAGGACCAAGAGTTATAAAATGCACAGAACAGGCATGTGGTGAAGGAGGAGCCCCCTTGATTCCCCTGCATGTCTCTCTCATTGTGGGAAGCCCCTGTTCTCCCCCCAGGTTCCACTTGATCTCTGGGGATGCCAGCACCGTTCCCTGCTCACTGCACCCTCCGAGCGCTGCCCGGTCGAGGCGTCGGCACTCGCTCCCTCCCACAGCAGCCAAGTGCCAGAGTCAGCTGCTGGCAAACTGCTCTGGTTAAATAACAAACCAACAACAACAAAAAAATTATATACATAAGAAAAGGAAAATGAAGCAATGATGGGTTGGGCAATTAAACTAAAAGCATTTTAGAGTGTAATCCAGCTCTCTTTACCAATAATTGAGGAGACCAAGATCAGTCTAATTGATTGAACACCTTCCACAGTAGTCAGCCACTAATAAGACAAATGAAATGTCTTTTTTATTGTAAAATCTCCATCTCACATTTGCTCAGGCAAAATCCTGCAGGGCTTTTCATTTGAGAAGCTTGGGTATTTTTTTCTCTTGATGGAGATAAATTGAAGGCCAGCATCTGTTTTTAAAGAGCAGTAAATTAAGCCTGTCTGCTCTTTTGGCCATGGGTGGGTGGAGAAACAGAGCTGTGCTGAGCAGGATTCACACGTAAACCTTGTGTGGGTTGTCAAAAGTTGAACCTGGTTCCCACAGGATGTGTTTTCACTGTGTAATGATTTGAGTGTCTGGGACACTTGGCCTCGACAGACTCCAAAGGACTGCAGATCCTACCCTAAAGCTGGTGTCTCTCACCTCCTTTCCTCTGAAGAGGAACCTCATTAGGATCCTTGGTTTCCTGATGGTGATATTAATGCTTACCTTTTGACATGGCACAGGTGTTTAGAAGGGGCTGAGCAATTGTTTAACTTTTCTAATTTACATGAACAAACCTCTCATAGGTTTTGGGGGAAAAAATATTTGAGTAGAAACTGGTTTATGTTTTATAGCTTTCCTCCAAAATCATGCCAAATGCAGTGATTTGGGGGACATCCGTGAAGACAAAGCCTGCCCAGCAAATTTGTTTGATATTGTTTCCTTTGGATTGTATCACTGAGTGAAAGGGTGATTGCCCCAGCAGGATGGAGCTTGTGGACACCAGCTTCAGAGCACTTCCCATCTCTAATCAAAAGCTGATTTGAAGAAGAGGTAAAACTTGAGCTACCACTGATGTACATACAAATGCCTATCTTCAGGGTGTAAATCTGTGTGTAAAAAGGCTTCTTTAAGCTCAGATACTCACCAGTTATTCTAAAACATCCTTTTGTATGCACAGAGGCTCTGGGACTGGATTTTTAGCCAATATAAATCAAAGTAGCTCCTCAGGGCATTCTGCTGACTTATCCGAGCCAAAGATCCTGCTCTGGGGTGAGGAGAGAGCTCTAATTACAGTGTGTATGTGTGTGTATTTAATTAGGAAGGACTTCAAGCTGTGTCTGTGCTCTGGAGTCCCCACTGAGTTAACCTGGTGTGGCACAAGTAACCTTGTGAGCAAACCCAGAATCTGGAGATCTGGTAATGACTTCCCTCATTTGCTATTATGATCTGTGTTTCCCCACAGCCTATATGAGGACGGAGGGAAGGAGGCAAAAGTGCCTTAGAGGTTTTGTTTCGCCTGTGTTGCCTTTGAAATATTATATAACATGTTTGAATGCTTGATCTAACCAAGGAGTAGTGGTTTTACTTCCTAATCTAATAACTTCCTGATGTCTGTCTCCTCTTAGCTTTGCTCTAGCTTGACTGCACAAATACCATTTAATTGTTCTCGTGGCAACTAAAGGCCAGCAGCTTTGCCAAGAAGGGCTAATTTTATAATGCCCCATGCCAGAATTAATCTTGATGGCAGAGATAAGGCTGATGGTTTATAGTTGGCAATTATTATCACAGGAGATCTGTTGCATAGGGTGGTTACAGGTTATGGAGTTCTCTTAAATGTGGGGCATTGCCTTTGGAGGCAGGCATTTGCTGTGATTAGACAGAGGAGAATGAAAAATAGGCAGATGGGAATGAAAGAAAGTGGGTGACAGAGAGGAGGAAAATAGAACCAAAAAAAAGGTGATAACAGCAAATGAAAACAAGTAGGGTGAAGGCATGAGAACAGCAGTGGAGTGATCTATTGGTGGAGCAGGCAAGGAAGAGGAATGGATATGACCAACAAAAAGGGAGAGGTGTGGAAATTAAATTGAAAGAAACTGATGGGAGAATTAGGCCAGTGAGTACAGAAGTCTATCTGAGATTCAGTGTAGTCAAAGGCTTTTTTTTTTTTTTTTTTTTTTTT